>JAKMXC010000579.1:0-37869 GCA_025328345.1 Colletotrichum sp. SAR11_59 | reverse complement strand
CCCCCCCCCCCCCCCCCCCCCCCCCCCCCCCCCCCCCCCCCCCCCCCCCCCCCCCCCCCCCCCCCCCCCCCCCCCCCGAGAGAATGCGAAGAAGAATTACAGAAGGCGCGAGGAATGCGCCCTTGTGGTGTGCTGCTCGTGTCTTTTGCATATGCACATGCAGTGAAGGCCGAGCGAGTGCGACTCTGTGTGTGTGACAAGCAGCGACAGGTACGGCACAGCGGGCAGGAAGACAAGACAGACAGACAGATGCCGGCCGCGGCCGCGGCGGCGCGGACGCAGGTGCAGGACCCGTCCCGTATCGTACCTTGCTCGCACTCGCAGCTTGACTGTCCGCGCCGTATCTGTATCTTGTATCCGCCCTTCATCTGCATCCATCTGCACCTGAGGTGCCTACCTGTAGGCAGGCCTTGAAAGTCGGCAATGCAGAGGCGAGGCGAGGTGAGGTGCATACAATAGCTTGGTTTCTAACAATAATTGCGATGTGACTGACGGCTCGCATTGCTTGCGCTCGCCGCAAAGTACTGGGTGCCCAACAATGAACTGGAGCGTGGTGGGAAAGAAGGGCGAGGCCTCAATTTTGATCATTAGTCATTTTTTTCTGATGGAGTCAGGCGGCCGACGCATCTGTGTGTGAGCTTGCCGGTTCATCTGCATCTTGGACGGCCTCGGACGGTGCTGTGACCGAATAAGTTTGGAGGCGCAACGCGAGCGCACTGATGCCACGATGTGATGATGATGGGAGACGGCCGACAGGAGCGCCGTGCGCCGTGCGCCGTTTCCTTTTCCTGAACAATGGGGAATGGCCAGGCCCATTGTGTGTATGAGAAGAGGAAAGCGCAAGTCGAGGCGAGGTCATCAACGCCGTGGTTGTGTGCAATAACACAACAGCGGCGGCCAGGGCGAAGGAGGCATCTGTGTGTCCATGTAAGGAGAACGTGGAGGAGGGACACGTTAGAGAAGCCATCGTATCCGTAAATCGGACGACAGACGCCCACCCCGAATCCTGCAAGGCGAAGCTGAAGTTGGTGCTGAGGTGATGCCGATGCTGGTTTCCATCGGCTTCCGGTGCTTGCTTGCCTGCTTGCCTCCCATTGTTCGGCTTGCTCCGAACGATGGTTGCGAGCTTCGTCGTGTTGGTCTTGGCTTGGGACTGGACTGGGCTGAGCTGGAGAAAGAGCCGTGATCCCATATGGCAATCTCTCCTGCCGGCTTCCGATCATCAGATTGCAAGGCGCCGCCGTCCGACGTTTGGCTGGCAAGATCGGTGCAAGAGCTCCCCTCTCCTTCTTTCTGGACTCTAGACTCCAAAGTGCGCAGTCTAGCGTCGATGGCCACCTCCCTGCCTCCCAAAACATCAGCAGCAACCACCTCACTTCAACAAGCCTCCAGGAGCTCTTGGAGCAACAGCCACTCCAACCGAATCGCCCATCCCAGATCTCCAATTGCTGCGTCTCGGGCCAGGACCGATGCCGCTCCTCCCACCGACCGTGAGGTAGCTTTCCAGTCGGAGGGAGCTCCCCACCTCTTCCTCAAGCCACGTACCGCGCCTCGCTGTAAGGTACCTTATCCTTACTGCAAGTCGTCAGCCATCGTAAGCCATCAGCCGTGGTACGTACACCGGCTGCGTCAGTGGTCTGGGTTGCGACGGGACCTGCGAGTGCCCGGGAAACTCTTCTTCCCTGCGACTGCGACGGTCGAGGTCAATTGGGACCTTTCCCCGACCAGCAACCCGCCCGTCCCCAGCGGCCAGTCCCTGGCGATGCCTCCCACCTTAACGGTGCCATGGGTGCTCTCGCTCTGGCCCGTTCGTCACCCGCTTCCAGGCCAGCTTCGTTTCTTTTTCTTCTTCGTCTTCTTTTGCCCTCTCCCTCCAGGCCTGTCAGTTGGTCGTCCCCTCCCCCGGTAAGGAACTCTCTCTCTTCCACTTCCCCTTCGCGCCGCACGCCCCCCCTAAGGCGTGCAGCAAAGGGCGACCACAATTGCAAAAACCAAACTGCGCCAGTGGACCTTTGGTGGATGCCCTGTAAGCCAGTGTGATTCAACAAGGGGTCTCTTAGTGAGCAACGGGGTCCCTCCCGGACTCTAGTCAAGGGCCAGGGTAACCAATTGGTTGCCCCCTGGTTTGCGCCCACTTCATTACTTCGAAGTCCTCTCTTCCCTCTTTCAGGGCCTCTCAGACTTCATCATCGCGAATACTGTATGCATGTGCCTGTGCGTTCTTTCGCTGTTGCTGGTCCAGTGGCCTGAGGGATTTGACGGACTGCGCGCCGCGACAGGATAGCTGAAGGCTGCCATCAATCCATCGCCTCGGTTCCAATCCCCTCGACAGACTCACAGACGCTTGGCTGTGATGCTGATACTTGGGTCCCGGACAGAGTTTGTGGCTTTCCCCTCTCCTTTCCCTTTCCCTTGCTGCCTGCCGGACAGGTTCCACGCTTGCGGTTTGCTAGGGAGAGCAAACACGACGGGCAACCAACATCCAGCTCGAGTAAGCTGAGATGTTTTGCAGACCAAGAGGCAAGTGGGCAACCGATATCCCAGAGCCAGGGAAGCCAAACCCTGCGGCTTGCGACGACGCCCTGAACCCCCCTCTCCCCTCTTTCGACATCGAGGTCTGGCTTCGATCTCTCAGCCCTTGAGCCCTGTGCTCAGTGTCTATCGCCGTGCCCCAAACTGCTGGGTCCAACGAATCGAGTTCTGGTCTGTGTGGGCTGGTTCATATGGCGGTGGATGCTCCAGGCTCTCGGGAGCGACGCCGGGCGCAACGGCCGCATCAAGGTAAAATGCCGTCAATCAGCGCCCAGCTAATTGATTGCTGCTCCAGCGACATGGTATGATGGCAGCACCTCAAACGGGCTCTTGTCATCTTGTTCCGCCTGGCTCCTCAGCCGTAGAAGCCGTGACCCGTATCACAAGCAACCGTGCCGTTTTCTGTTGGTAAAGAAGCCGGGAAGGCCGTCGATTGCTAATCGAGTAAAAGCTCAAAGCCGACCGCCGCAAGTCACTGACGGTGTGAGGCAAGGAGCTTTGCTTTCGTACTGCAGTAATGCTTAACGGCCTTCGGCGCTCTGCCTTCTGGAACCTGCTGGTCCATAAACTCTGTGTCCATTGATGTTTGCACCACATTCAAGTCTTCGGGTTTGGTAACCGGGCTATTTTTGCGCGCACTGCCAATGCCGGCGGGCAAGTAGGGCCCCAAACTGGGGTACTGTAGCATGTATGCTTCTTCTGAGTCGCGGCATCAGGTCTTTGCGCCTTGCTTTCCGTAAGGCCTGGGACCTGTGTCATGATGCTGGTACCGGGCTTCGAAGCCGGGTGGGTATGCCATAACCTTCTATCCAGGCAATATTCAGAATTCCATGTCTTTCCTGACCATGACCGGCCGGCGCCCGGGGCGAAGTGAGAACCAGTGCGCCGATGCACTTACACCGTCGCGCCTCTGCCGTCTTACTCACCTGTCTGCGTGCCGCTTAATGTAGCGCTTGATGGAACAGTTCCAACAACACGATCCGGCTGCCAGACAAACCTTGGTGCCTTGACGAGTCGCGGTGGCATGCTGACTTTCCATTGAACACCCAGATTTGGAAACATCTTAGTCGTGCCGCCCGATTTGCCATGGCAACAATACGGCCAAAATTCATACCTGCTATAGCCAAACAGCATGAGCAGTAAAACGAAGCATGCAGACCGAGACTAGAACTCCCCAATACGTCCGGACTCGACCGCGCACAAATGACCATTGTTCTTCCTCGTGTATGCTTCCTTTTAGTGTCTTGACGGTCGACAAAATTCGTAGACATGGTCTTGGACAGGTGGTTTGCCTGATGTGTCACAAGGAGTGCTCGCTTCTCATTCGGAGCGCAGGGCGGCCCTGACGGCTGCCCCATGTCTAAGAGGCAGTGACGACAGCATTTCGGCGGCGCGCGGGCGGCTGTGGCACAGCGGGAGGTCAATGTGGCTGTCGTTTGGTGCCGCAGCACATGCCATCATCTGGGACTGACTTCGACGGACCAGAGGTCCGAGAGACGGCGCCGACAATCTCGCTGGATAATGAGGTACATTCCGTTGTAATTGGACAAGATGCCAAAAGGTCCCGCATCACTTCGTGCTGCAGTTGTTTGGAGCCCCGCTCGGCAGCAGTCGGCCGTCCATCGGGGAGGCAGGCGAACGCAGATGAATCCTTGTTTCTCTTGATCTGCTCGGTGGCCGTCATGCGGGGGAGGGGGCGGTTGGGATTCTCTGCTTGTCGATTTTCTGGACTAGAAGACGGTCCTTCAGCTATGGCCTGATCTGACATGGTGATCAGAGGCAGAGACATGAGCTGACCGTGCTCGCCAGGGCGAAGGCTGACAGAGACAGTCTTGGTGATGGTGTCTGGGACATTATGCCACCTGGATCAGAGCTGTCAGGCTAGCGGCAGGGACAAGGCGAAGCTTGGTTGGCGGGCAAAGCTCCAGCGGCAGCGATGGGCCTTGCGACGGGAACTGGTCTGCGTGCGCATCCTTTTCCCCCGTCTTCGTGCTGGAGCTTTCGAGGCCTGGAGTCTTGCGAGAATCGGAGCAGTCTGCCCGAAGCCTCCTGCGGCGTGCACGGTGTGATTTGGCGCATGATATGCGTGATGACAGAGTGATTCGCGGTGTGAAGAAGACGGATTTGCATGTATCTGTCAGGGACACCGTCGATAGTGCCAAAGTGTTATGCAGTGCCGTCACGGCGGTTGGAGTTGGTCGGTACCTTACCGTACCGTTCCCCGGTTTGTATGCGATGCGACGTCTGCAGGGTGTAAGTGTGGTTGAGGGC
The DNA here is from genome assembly GCA_025328345.1 of Colletotrichum sp. SAR11_59. Classification (NCBI taxonomy): domain Eukaryota; kingdom Fungi; phylum Ascomycota; class Sordariomycetes; order Glomerellales; family Glomerellaceae; genus Colletotrichum; species Colletotrichum sp. SAR11_59. Next base: position 33,066 of record JAKMXC010000579.1, on the reverse strand, counting down.
AACGCTCCACGGCGTAATCTTCCATCGGATGGCAGCAAATGGTTCGAGGAATTGCGATTATCGGTGCCTGACGTTTCTCTGGATTGGCAGCCTGCCGTTTCCTTGCTTTTTGCTCGACATGTCAGTTCATGCTGGGCGGTTGAGCGCTTCAATTTCCGAGATGCTGCCGTAGCTGCCAAAGATGATCACCGCCGACGAAGAAGCAATGGAAGGCACTGGAGGCGGTGGAGGCGCATTGCGGTGGCAATGGTCTGATGGACGGTGGTGATGTTGATGGACATTTGGAAAGTCCATGGTGGTCGTCAGGCTGCGAGGTCTCATGCAAAGGTGACGAAGGAGCGCGGGTGACAAAATTATCATGGTCTTATCTAATCAAAGGCAGGTGATGCCTAATTCCGGCAGGTTGTCGTCAGGAAGGTGCGACCTTCGCTGCTCCTGCTGTCCGTTCGTTGATGTTTTTTTCTGAGGTGTCGACGTCTTGCACAATCAGTACAGCGGCCTTCAGCAGCCAATGCCCCCCAAAGTGCGCTGAGTTGCTGAACACCTCCCTTCAGCATCATGTGTATTATGTAATCAGGTCCGATACACAACCCTCCCGACGTGAGGCTTCACTTTTCGACCTCTACACACGACCACCAACGACATGCACTTTCCCAATCCAGGTTCAGCTGCACCTTGTGGCGTCGGGCATCTTCACCGACATCCCCTGCGTCTGCAAACCCACCGCTCGTATCGATGCAGCCCTGGAAAAGGGAAATAACGTTGCCGTCGCCTCTCCGGTCTGCCAAGCAAGCAGCTTCTCCAACCTGGTCAACGGTGCCTGCGGCTCAGCCAGCCCTGTCCCAACGACAGACAATGCAGCAGTCTCGTCACATACGACACCTCTTGTCGCACTGCTCCAACACCGTTCCGTCGACCCGTCGACCCGTCATCCCGTTGATCTCTCTCCAGTTCTTCGCCCCTCATGCCATGCCCCTTCTCAAAAAGGGAACCCCATCAAGGACCCTGGTTGTCTGAAGTTTGAGGTGCTCGCATACCACCAACACCATCCCGTCCTCCAGGCTTCGAGACGGAGCGAGGCAAGGCAGCGGCACGGCTGGAGCACAAGGCAAAAAGAGGAAAGATGGTCATGCAGGGGCTTGGCCGCTTCGTCAATCTCGTCGGCCGACCCGTCCTCCGTCGAACAACTTGCTCTTGTCGACCACGACGATCCGGCTCCCCGTGCTTGGCCTCGCCTTGCCACTTCCCCTGGGGCCTCGGGACGGCATCAATCCGTACGGATATGGCACTAAAAGATGGCATCGATGTTTCCAGCGACATCCAAAGCAGCCAGCGAATTCGCTAGTTTGGATAACCTCCGGGTGCCGGTTTTCTAGCTCGTCGCGATCAGCGCTTGACAGACGCTACTGCAACTCCTCCCGTTCATCATCGACGACATTACGGATACAGAGCTTCTTTGCCACAGCACTTCACACATTCCGTTCTTCTCAACTTTCGCCTGCATAATGCAAGCAGCGGCTCCCAAAACTCGTGTCTTGTTGCCATTCCTTCAGGGGACTGCACCTTTTGGGAATACACCAGACCGGAACTGAATATGCCCCTGTCCGCAAGTCGCATCCAACAGGCACGTGCATATTGCCAGCCAGCCCACCAACTCCAATCTTCGTGCCAAGGAACAGGCCTCACAATGGGTCTTCGTCCGGCTGGCCTCCGGATGGCCAGCCATGATCATGTCTCGACACGTTCACGAGGTGGGCTGGTAGATATGCCACGCTAAGGGATCTTTTGTCAATGTTCGCACGCACCACGCAGCAGTCTTCGGGTGATAACAAGCCACATACCCATACGTGCACACACGGGCATAACGTGTCGACTCGAACTTGAGTGGATGCACAGCATCTTCCATTGCTTCATTGCACCTCGACTTGCAACTGCTGCAGCGCAACGAAAACAACATTCTGCAGCACGTCGACGATATGTCTGGACTGAGTCGAGTCCATGCACGCCCCGGAAATCACCGTGGCCGCGAGGGGTTTTGTCCCCAGTTTGACAGCGGTGGTCGGGGGTGTTCAATCCGTTCTCACCGGCGCCTCGGATCGCCCAACGGCAACCAGGGTTCAGTGACCTACCTCTTCCTCACGACTCCCTGGACCTCACGCAACTTCTGCCCTTGGCCGACCTGAGCGACCCGCACTGTGACCCGCATTTTCCAATGTTCAACGCTCCCTCCCCATGCTACCGGGTTCGCGACAAAATCTTCGGCGTCAGGTATGCGGTCTTCGGATTCGACATTCAGTCCGCAGGGCGGCTTGGCGATGAAGAACAGGGACAGAAGAGTGCAAATGGCGATTCGACCCCGAACCGCCCGTTGCTAGCTTGGCTGCCGAAAATGCTCGTCCATTCTCTCGCGGTTTGAGCCACTCTGCATTTCAAGCATGATCCTAATGACTTGCGTCGATACAGCTAGGAAGCTTCTGTTGCGAATAGTGTGTGTAGCAAACGCATGGGTCTAGTTGCAGCTATGGTGAAAGACGGCGTTACATCCCCCTCATGTCAAAGTCAGCTAAGACCTAGGAACGTTTGCCACCAGCATAGAAGCATTCGAACTCAAAGTTTAGTTCACCTACGAAGCTACGAAGTGCTATTGAACTTGATAGTCCACGTCGCAGCGGAAATCTTCCCTGTCGTCCAATGTCGCCTTGGGAACGCAGGTGGAGAGGGACTTTTTGAACGCTCAATGTCGGCAGCGTCACAACTTTTACAAGGTATTGGACAAGGGTCCCGGCATCAGATCTGACCTCGTTCTAGCCTCCCTCCGTCGCGGACATAGCAGGCGGAAGCAGAGTTCTCATCCACTCCTCTATCACTATCCATCGAGCTCGGGCACATCGATCCACTCAATACTTTTGTCCAGGCTCATTACTCATTCCTCCAGCATAACATGATACATGGGGAATGGAGGTCCCCGTTTAACGGTAACCTCCGTTATCCGCGTATCCTCTCACTGCCATAGTACCAACAGAGCACGGGTTAGATGACTAGATTTGTCGAGAAGTCAATTTCCATCCCCCATCGCTGGGCGAGCATACCCAGGTACTGGTTACTAACGGCCCATCTTCACCTGCAATGGAACAACATTGTCACCAACAAGTGCCTGCACGGGGAAGCAGTCCGGACCATGGGAGCTTCAGGAACTTCAACCCCGCTAGCTCGTAGCAGGGGCCAGATGAAGGCTTAGCGTCAAAAATGGACATCGCGTCTGAGAATTGATACCAACCGGAACACCGGTCCTCTAGTCTGGAGAACTTGCAAGTCGTAACTCAATTTGTCGAGAACATCTGTCTCGAATCACGGCATCCCACGGTTTTCACCTCGGCCTAGGGGTAGAGGAGTCGGCCGAAGACACATAGTTCGCCCGAGTACAAACGTCTGAACCCCGGATCTGTTCCAGAGCACATGGCAGTTCCGACGAAATCGAAACACCTTTCTCAAACAGTTGCACTCTGTCTCGCCTGAGGAATACCAAGTCCGCATCGCAGAGCATGAGTTTATCCACTCTAATCTGCCCTTGCTGACCCCTCGCACTTCAGATGCCTAGCCGAAGAAACGGACCCGGAGGTCGAGCCCGTCTCCGCGATATCTCGGGAAGCTGACCCACATACCCAGATAGAGTTCCGTGATTGTGCGATCAGCGCCTCGACAATGCCTGGCCTGCTCTTTCTATTACTCTGGTCTCAGTGTGATGGAAGGCCGCTGATTGAGGGCGGGCCCAAATTCGTTTTTGGTCCGATCTCATTGTCTCGCAGCAGTTCCGCCAGCTCTTTGCGAGATTATGAGCTTCTGTTATGTACGCTCCGTCATTCTGGAGGACAAGTGCATCCTGCATACGCCCTGCAATCTGCTAATTGATGCACCTCAAGCCTGAAGGACTTGTTCGCCTGTTGGTTCTCTCAACTGAGGCGAGCGTGCCGGGTTGCATGCACCCAGAAACCCGGAAAGGCGCATGTTCATTGGGTGATGGTCCTATCATCGACCCCAGCAAATGTGACAAACAACTCCAGAGGAAGCAAACATGAACTCCTGGGAGGCTTTCGCCCCACCACAATATCACTGATCAGTGCAATTGTGGCGCCGGGGATCAGGAACAGCATCCGATCTTCACCGGTGGCAGCCTTGGCTTTATCCTCCTGGCTGGCTTCGGCGCCTGGTTCTTGGGCGTATTGCCATCTTGACGCAGGATTTAATCGCAGGCCGGAGCCCGTCCGGCGTTCTGGCCGATCCGCGGCCTTCATCCTGGCTTCCGCTCATGGTTGCATACGCGGCTGCATAAGAGGGATCAACCTAAACCCAGGCACTGCGGGATGTCTTTGGTTCGTTGAGCACAATACCTCAGATATGCAATCATCTGAGAGAAGATCCAACAGGCAACGGACACCCAGGTTTTCTCCTAGGAAGGCGCAGCATTTATGACGTCCTGATGGTGCCACTCCCAACCCAAAAGAGTTGTCGTCTTCACTCTTCGACAGCTTAAACAAGATCTCCACTCTATGCAATTGACGAGACTTTCAGAAAACCAGGCCCCAGGCAAGCAAACTGCATGTTCGAGGTCCGTCGCGCATCTAGCGCACGACCACTGCTCAACGTGCTTCCCCGGGAGCGGTTGGACCTTGAGGCGGGCAAACAATCCCGACTTTCTCCACTCCACCGTCCAATCTCGGCCATTCACTCACTCATTTTCACGCCGTCTCATGTTAGTGGCTCTTCGCGTCGCCCTCGACGAGATGGCTGAACTCTTTTTTACTACTCGACAAACTTGGCCCTATGCCACCAGAATAGCTGAGGAAGACTTGTGCCAGGGCTTGTTTCCAATTCAGGGAACCGGCCAGAATGCCCCTGTTTCCTGCGCGCGCGCGCGCGTCATGGAGCGCATCTTCAATCGATGAGGTAATCGGCATGCAAAGCAGGTTGTTGTTCAATCTCCAAACTAAGCAGCCGCATTCTTCGGTGTGTGTCAATGTGGCTGTTAAGGCATAGCTGAGGGTTGGTGTCTCATCAACAATTTCCTGGGAATGCGCAATGACGTTTGTTTGACGGGAAAGGGCCGCAGACGAGGTATTATCAATCATGATTTTCAGTCTCGTGCACGCTCGGTGAGCACAGACTTGACACTTCAGGTGCTCTCTGAGGTCTCCACGAAGCACAGCTATCATCTAATACGGCATATGTGCTGTGCCACGAGGATGAATGCGATTGACTTGGAGGTGTGTCAAGCAGGCCGCGTGAGGAGGTCGTCGAACTATCGGTTGACCAAGCTGCCAACCTGCAACAATCATCAGACTGCTAATTCTGACGCCCGCGAATGCCGCCGCTCCGAGGAAGCCAGGCTGCTTACGACAGCATCGTGAGACCGAGGTGTGCCGCGATGCTGAAAAGAGACGGATGATTTCCCAGTCGGCGACCACTAGAGACGCCCAGATCTTCGAAGCATGGTGTCCAGCTTAATTCAGGATCAGACCTAGCAGTCTCGTCCGTGCAGCCATTCTTTTCGAATGCTGGGGGAGGAGAGTAATTACAGCTTATCCGCTAGGGCATTCTTCAGGCCTAGCCTGCGAGCTGAAGAAATCAATTGGCCCGGAGGCGACGCCGATTTGTGGCAGCTTACTGCCCTATCGACGCCGGCGAGGGTTGGCTCAGGGTCCTGTAGCCATTCTCTGTGCGTGTGGCTTGTTCTCATCAAGAGAGAAAGAGTTCGTGCTGTTTTTAGCCTGGCACGAACGGCTGTAACAGCGTTTCGGGGGGCGAAAATGCGGCCGTCGCATGGGATTGAGACATTCCCTTCAAGCTAGGAACTGGGGGGATGAATATGCGATTGTTGGCCAAAAGGTGGGCGGCCAGAGCGCTTCTTAGCTCCGAAGCACCCAAGCACCCAAGCAGGTCCCTGACGATCTGGCTCTCGTCTTTGGGACGGTCGACCAAAGAGAAAGCTTCGGCATTTCTCATCGGGCGCGGAGATGGCCCGATGAACGAGTGATCTACCTTGGGAGGTCGGCGAGCAAATGAGGTTTTGTTCATGATACGGTGATTTCAATTGGTATCTTAATTTCGCTGCTAAGTACATGTCTCAGAGTTCGTCATTTCGCATCATTAATAGACTAGCTCAGAACTCCCATCCCCCTCAACGGTTTGCGCAAAACCGCTAAAGAATATTTACGAGAAAGGTAAGATCGACGAGAAGAGAACAAAGGCTCAAGGTCCTTCGAGACTAACTGGAGCCTCCATTGAGAAGAGAAAAGGTCGTTTTCTGTCTTGGCGTTGCTTTGGTTCAGACACCAGACGAAGAAAAGAGGACCCTGATTCATGAATCATGCTGCTGCTGGGGTTGCGGGTCCATTTCGGACTCGCAACCGACCTCGCTCTCCGGCACACGGCGACCTTGGAGATATAATGCCGATCGTTAAAAGGAACTGCCACCGTCCCGGATTGGCAGGATACCGAAAATAAAACCAGCATGGATCTGCAGAGAAAAGATCACGGGCTGGCTGCATGAACGACACTGCTCGGCACATGACAGCACCGCCCTGACACTGTGGCCGCCACCACTTACTTGCCACACATCATCTACTGCGGCGCATAGACGAACGCCAGTCTGTCAATCTCGTCACCGTCCCGTCCCAGGAAGCCGACAATCTGCCATCCTGAGGGGGCCGTGTGCGTCGCGCAGTCTGACGTGGACGCGCCGGCCTCGAGCGTTTTGCCGGCGCTGGTGGTGGCCTGGATGTAGAAGTTGCGCGTCTGGCCGTCCTTCTGGCCCCAGCACAGCTTCGCGGCGGTCCAGAACTCGGAGTCGCCCAGGGTCAGCGTGGCGGCGGTGCCGCCGGTGCCGCCGTGCGTGAAGACGGTGCCGTCGGCGAGGGTGAGGCCGACGGAGTCGAGTCGGTTGGCGCCGTGGAAGGTGAGCACGGAGGCCTTGGGCTTGGTCTTGCCGGCGAGGGCGGTCAGGTCGGAGAACCAGTTGCCGTGGGCCCCGCCGGAGAAGTCGGACTGGCGGAGGGTGGAGGACAGGGACCAGGTGAAGTTGCCGGTGACCGGGTTGTGGTCGGTCAGGATGCTGCCGTTGGACTGCAGGAACTTTGAGCTCTCGTAGGCGAAGTGGGTGGCCTTGACGTCGAGGACGGGGTTGCCGCGGTAGAAGATCTTGTCGACGGTCTCGCAGTAGTTTGTGGTGCTAGGGTTGGCGCAGAGGGTCTCGTCGGTGGGGACGACGCCGTTGCGCTCGAGCTGCAGCCAGACGTCCGTCATGCCGTTCTGTGAGGCGAAGACGCCGATGTTGTCCGAGGTGCGGGTGTAGCGCGAGTTGGTGTCGCCGAAGATGAGGACGGCGTTGCCGGAGGAGTTTGCGTCGATGTAGTCGGCGACCTGGTGCAGGTTGCTGTTGCGGGCCGTGAGGTCGTCGGCCTCGGTGCCGGCGTCGGTGTGCAGGTTGTAGATGTCGACGTAGACGCCCTCGGCGATGCGGGCGCGGATGAAGGTGAAGCCCTTGGGCGTCAGGCAGTCGGAGCCGGAGGCGTTGGAGCACGTGTTCCACTTGATGCGCTCGAAGTCGATCCAGTCAAAGTTGGCGAGGGTGTTGAGGCCGGAGCCGAAGGGGACGCCGCCCGAGGTTGCCGTGCGGTAGGCATGGTTGTCCGTCTCGTAGATGTAGGCGTGGTAGTTGAAGTCCTAAATTTGGGTGCATGATGCGTTAGGTTCATGATGCTTATTTTTGTCTTTTTGGGCAGGTCTGCAAGGCGCAATCGTTTATTCTGAAACAGTGACATCGTGGGGGTGGTGGGTTTGGTGTTGAGAGGCCTCTTGGAGAGAGTCATGCTTTGGGGGGATGGTCCCTGGTGCATTGATGGGATCGGAGCAACCGTTGGCTCATGCGCAAAAGCTTTTTCTTATTTCTCACGTGTCGTTTCTCAGGGATAAGGGGTTGATGAAGCGTGCGAATAGCATCCTCGCTTGGAGGATGGGAAATAATGAATTTTTGTGACTTTTGTTTGTGCTTACCTCTTGGACGTTGATGAAGTCATAGCCGTACTTTGCAAAGTAGGATCCGATGGTTCTGGAGTTTGTCGTCTTGTCGCCGGGAACCTCGTTGTTCTGGAGGATCTCGGGGAGACCAGCGACGTTCATCGCGAGGACGGTGAAGTCGCCGGATGTCGCCTGAGCGGAGGCGACGCCTGACATGGAGGAGATGGCGCCTCCGGCGAGGAGCATCTTGATGCTGGAGGACTTCATGGCTGCTAGCTTCTCTGAACGAATGTGGTGATGATGCTTCTGCGTGATGGAATACTCCGAAAAATTAGACGACGGGCGGAAGAGCAGATATAGCTTTCGGCCGATTTCGAGCAGAGGAAGCAAAAGAGAAAACGAGGAATGGCACAGCAATAGCGACGATGATAGACCAGTGGCGGAGCTGGAACCAAGTGTTGAATTTATTAAAGCTGAAGATCATTCGCATGGAGATGAACCGGTTTCTAGGCGAGGTGAACCCCGCAATATGGGATGGTTTTAGCTTCACTCGTTTACACTAAAGATGGGATCAATAATAGGCATGTTTTTTTTTTTACTGCTCATGACAGGCCGAATGAATCGAGAAGGTGACAGTGACAGCACCACAACCACCACCGCTGCAGTGGGTTGGCATGGGCTCTACACGGCTCGTGATGGTCATTTTGGGATATTCTGCCCAGAATCTCGCGAGCCCCCTCACCGACACATTGTAGGACTCAAATTGCACAGCGGCAGTTGTGACCGCTTTTGGGGTTAGCATGGAGAGCGCCCCTGGTCTTATCGGGTTGGCGATGTGACGCTGTCAGCAGCGTGTTCAGGCACATGGCGGAGTTCGTTGGTCGATGGGTGGTGGGACGAGGGACGGGCAGGGGGGGCTTGAGGCCTTGAGAGCCTGAGAGGTGGGATTTATTTGGGCGCTATGTGACTGTTGTCGGGGTGGGAGGCCGATGATGGAGCTTGATGGAGGGCTCGTGATGGATGGGATGACGAATTTTGGGTGGTAATTCGTCCTGGGCGATGGTAGTCTTTGGGAGATTGGAGATCTCGGCGGGTGCTGCCGTTTGCCGAGGCCTTTAGGAAGCTGGTCACGAAGGCATGTTGAGGATGTGATTGGGCAGTAGTGAGAGTCTTTGGAGCTTTTCACTACACGTGGATGGGACACTCGTTCTAGAGTTCCATTACTCTAATCTTGTTTTGCCTTTCTCGCCTTTACTCATTTGAATACCGAAGGGGTCTTTTATCGGTTCACGTGGATCCACGTGGAGACGTTGGATTATGAGATTCGTTCAAGCGGGCATGTCCCATGTTAATGTGGACTTGCCCAATATTTTCTTTCTTTTTGGTCGCTTTTTCTTCAGCGGTAACGGTGAGGAAAGGGACCCGCGCTGGGCAGAAATATATTGGATGTGACCCCCAAAGTCGGTCGGTACGCGGAAATCTGGCGAAAGGGAGCCGGCGACCGGACCACGATGCGGTCATGGAGCCTATCTGCAGACCCGAGCCCCTCGTGTCCCTCGGCCGAGTTTGCCGGATCAACGAAATGAGGATCCCCACTGCCCTTAAACGAATGGGGAGGGTGGCATTTTCAGGAACGGTCGCAAGTCACGTCTCGAGATATGTCCGAACGAACCTGAATGTTCATGTCGTATGAACTCGCGGAAAGGAGATGGGATGAATTGTCTCCGCTGCCGGATGACGGCGCAGCCTCGGATGAGTTTGGGATGGGAGGCTGACGTGAACTACATACAACACAACGAACGCTCCAGCAGAACAGGAACATCTCATTCGGAACCGCTGGCCGAAGGCGCGATTCAGCTTCGATTGTGCGGGCATCCGTAGACTATATCTGCGACAGGGCGCGAAGAATGTTGGCTTGGCGGCAATGCAGCAATCTGGAAGACGTTATCCAAGGCAGGACCAGGGCCATGGCAGGGCTTCACCGGCGAGCGATTTGTCGTTTCGGCGGTGGTCTGGGGTGGCCGGCCCTCCGAGCAGTGCCTCTCTTTCGCCCCCGACCCCCGACCCGGCGACGTTTGCGAACGGAGCCTCCCGGTTGTTGGGGGTAGGCCGCGGTTCGCGGTCGTCGTGCGGGGGCTTATTTCCTGTGCGGCTTGATGATTACGTGCTTTTTTGGGGGCGCCGAAGCCAAACTTGTGTCCGCCGAACTACAAAACATTACGGGGCTGTATGCTTTCTTTTGCTGCATGTACTGCTTTCCCAATGATCTGGAACAGGCCCCGCCGCTGCTGCACTTAGCCGAAGCCCCCATTTTTAGAGTCGGTCCCTCAGGTTATCAGGCATGGGCAGAGAGTCTTTTTGCATGGCGGCCTTCATCTTGGAAGGTTTCCAGGGAAGATGGAGGGGGGCCCGGCGGAACGATCAAGCCACTGTGGAGATAAACGCCATCTTTGTCGAACGACTGCGGATAAGAAAACTCAAATCATGAGAGATTGATCGAGGGAGAGTGTTAGTGAGATATTGTGATACCAGCGGTTCCAGGCCTTTGTTCCTGGCGGTGTTTCGGGCTAAGGAAGTCTACCGCCACGCAGCGTGGCGGCTGGCTCGGCGTGTGTTTTCTTGGCTTAGGGCCATTTTAAGAAATTCCATTTTAGAGATCGCGCGCGCGCGCTTATTCAGTATTGAATAGGCTTTGTGATATGCTGCTATCTATGGCGGTTGATGGCGGCAGATAGATGAAGGCAAGGAAGACGTCATGACTCGAAGTGGTTGTCCCGTGGCTGCAATCGCCATCTACGTGCGACTTAATGGACGTCACGACTCTCACTGTGGGCGACTGACTGGCTTGCCATTGCCTCAGTGGACACAGGGAGGCGAAGTACGCGGTAAGAGGAATAATAGCAGTGTGATAGGTGACAGGCAGATAGCATCATGGCCTTGGTTGAATGACAGGACTCGGTCACTTTCGCATCCCATCTGACTCGATTGCTGTTTGGGGATGTCTGCGCACGGCCCCGGCGGTGATCAGGGACCGCCGGCGAAGTCTGGCCGGGAGGGTTGAGCTCCGGGTCTCAGAGTGTGTCGAGGGGACTCCATGCGGAGGAGGGGTGAAGGGTGGGTAGACGGCCAAGGGTCTCGCATGGCCATGTGATGGTTATGAGGGCGATGGGCGGGAATTATTCAGATTTCCGTGGCTTCTGCATGCAAGCACTGTGGGAACATGCATCTTTGCCATGCGGGAGGCTGCCGTATGGGCAGAGGCAAGCGTGGTGGCATCCGATATCATGGCTGTGCTATTGAGACTCGGTCAGGGTCATGGACGATACTTTTGGAGCTGGCCCTACTGCCCTATCGGCGATACCGCCGGCAAGATAGAGTTGGAAAGTTAAGAGTACGTGATTCAGGTGCTTTACCTCGTATGCCTTGTCGTTCAAGGCCCCTGGATTTCACATCTGGGCCCTTCAGCGATGGGTCACCGTCGTCACTAACAGACGAAATGTCCCCGACACGGCAGTTTACGGCGTTTGACGGGTTCCCAAGAGCGTGCTTCGTTCGCGATAAAGACATACCTTGGCAAACTCACGCGGCAATGGCAGACACTCGCTGAATCCATGCTTCCGGTTCATCCGGCACACGTAACTCTGTCGCAGTTTACCTCGCGAAATAGCACAAAAGAAGTTCGTCTGCCCTGCCAAGACCTCGTGATGTCTGGTCCGTGGCCAACATCCTCTTGGCCGTTTAGTCAGCCGGCGAGCCGGCGAGAGGGCCTAGCCCCGAGCTACCATTCGGCGAATTTCATGTGGGGGTCCGTCGTTGACAGCGGGATGCCGGCATGGGATTCTTGTCCTCTCGTCCTGCGCCAGCGGCCGTCCCAGGGCCTCCAGGGGACCTGACCTTGGACGAAAGACACAGTGCCTCGCCGTACCGTCCTGGCAGACAGAGAGGGTCGGTTCCATTGGGGAGGATGGTGAAACTGGGCCACCGTAGTATTCTAACGTCTGAGTGATATTAAGCATGATAACGTTACGGGCGTCCGGATTGTTTTAGGCGATATAATTCATGACTACGATTTCCCCCCACTGGGTTTGGACCCTGATGGGCGATGGTGTTGAGGAGAGATGATGCCTGTCCCATGCTTGACGTGATTACGTGCTTCAAGATGGACTCTTCTCCCGAACCGCGCCCGTTCATTCGGTGTCTCTTCCGTGAAAGTATGGGCCCGTCCTCTGAAATTCAATCCGGAGGGAGACAAAGCAAATCCAGGAAACCGGGCTTTCGGTGGAGATGGGCGGAAGGGATTCGTAGTCCAAGAAGGCTTGGATTTGCATCCCCACAAGCAACTCGTCATCGAGACTTTGCTGGGGGAATGTGGGAAGACGACTATCGGGTCGCAGGGAATGGAGGACCGGAAAGGTCGCTGGGGAATCGGCACGGTGTTGAGGGAGGCTCTTGCGTCCGGAGCTGCATACGTGTATTGTGGAATCCGCAAGTGGAGAGGAGGGCATTTGCAACTATCGAGGTGCCAGCCTGCTGGGAACTGGCCTTTTCTCAGAGGGACCTTCCAGGATGCGCCCTTGTGAGAGTCATGAAAAGGATATCTTGCCAAGACAGCTTGGGAGCGATCAAAGCTCCCTCCCACCATCCGAGGCACGGAAACTTGCGATAAAGAGGATGATCCCATCTGTGACCACGTTTTTCTTCTTATTGCCCTTGGGTGCGTGGCCCTCCAGGAAGTCGTTCATGCGATCGAAATCAGGGAAATCCGCAATAGCTTGATGTTTCTAATGTTTGGATTCTTCCTCGCAACCAGACACAAACGCAGCTGTTTAGGGTCACAGGCCGGAACAGGCCGTGAGAGGGACGGTTCTCCGGATGGGCGCTTGTGTCTTGGGTTCTGTCGTCAGGTTGTATCAACGGTGCAGACTGTCTCGCGAGCGTCGAGAAAACGTGGAGCTGCAACGGAAGATGATGGGATGGATTAAGACACACTTTTCCCTTCGCTATCGGTCGCGTCGGATTGGAACGCGGCCAATGCTGTGTGCGTCTGAACTCTCAGGTGTTTGCCCAAAGAGAAAGGGGGAAGGTGAGCAGCAAAAGTTGGGTTGACTTTTCCTTCCCCTTTTCGAGAACATTTCTCTTCCGGGCAATATCGTACTCGCACGGGATACGAACGGAGTTGCTGGAAATCAGTGGCCCGATGATGTTGGTGATGGCTGCACACGGCGTCGGCCCCGGTACGGTACGGCGTGGCGCTCGCTTCTCCTCCGTGAGGGTCGCCGCTTCGCCGCCCGGTTTCCCGAGCCAAGGGAGTAACCCAGTCAATAGTATTGTGCTCATCAACAAGCAAACAACCGAGCCGCATGACAAGTGGCGGTCATTTCATCATCTTGATTGAACGTCATTTCTTTTCCCTCTCTCTGAGATGACCGAGTTCCCCTCTCTTCCTCTCCTCCATGTCCTGCACGCCCGGGCCCCCAGTGTCCACCACAACGTCTGATATCACACTCATCCCACGAGAAGCGTTTCACGGACCACGCCAGGCCCTGTGGGATTTTCCGCGAGGGCTTCGCTGTCCCCTCCCTCGCTTGTCTCTTTCCGCGTCCGTGCGTGCCAGGATCACAGGATTTACCCAACTGACAGTCCCGCCGAGAACGACATGCGGGACATCCTCGGCCTGTGGCTGTCTTCCCCTCTCTGACGGCTCTTTGGGAACATCGTTCCGGTGTCATTCATCACATCATCACAGTTCCGTGCCGCCATCGGGCATGCCATCCGCGGGCGAACAGACGCGCCCTTTTGTGATATTCGGCAGTCTCAAGTCGATGCTATTGACTAGGTGTCGTACTTGCGCGCGAGTTAGAAGGGAACCTCTCTACCGCCTCGGTAAACGGCCCTGCATGCCTCCCTTGTATCGCTTGACAGGCTGCGGGGCTCCCAAGAAGCAAGCAAGGCCACCGACAGGCCTTTAGACAGCTGAATGTGGACGCGCGGGGGTTAGGCACTAGGTATTTTGCACATAAACCACCCAAGCTCCAGCTGTCAATGCGGGCAGAAAGCGCGGTTTCGCAGCCCATGTTGCGCAGTGAACAGCAACGCTGCGGTGGCTGTCTTTTCTTTCCTTCTTCCTTCCCGCACTGACCCTCCACCCTCCAGAATAGGCCAATACGGCTCTCCCTCCCCCCGGTTCCCTGGCGGGCCTGGTCTGGTCCTTGTCGATATCCCTTTTCGTGTTAATAACTGGCATCGTGGCCTTCAGGGTTCTGAAGCTGTCTGGGCTGAGAAGTGAGGGGTGGGCGTGGACGTAGAATCAACATCAGCAAGTGATGGGGAGGGACCACCTGCAGGTCGAGACAAGCAAAAAGATTCAATTAAAAGAAGGTGAGCAACGTGCTTCGTGCCATTGACGGGGGTTCGATGGACGCTGGTGAAAGAGTCCTCCTGCAGGGCAATGACACGACACCCCACTGTGATGTCCACCATTTGACATTGAGATCGGCCCTGCACATTCCCTCCAACGGTGCGAACACATGGGGGACTCTGCCTGTGGCATGCTCAAGACGGCATATCAGCTAGGCATGGTGGCATGCTATCACAGTGAGCAACTTCATGTGTGTAATATGCCGCGATAAGACGAGATTGCACGTTTTAGCACCTTCAAGCAGTGTGTGTTTGCCGAAGCATATCGCCGTGTATCGATCTAATCTTGCATTCGTTGCTGCAGAAGATGCGGTGCATGCTGCGCCTTTCGGCGAGAGATCGGGACGTGTGTAGGTGTTCCCAGTCGCTGCGCAGCGGCTCGCAAGTATTCTTCTAAACGAGCTTCACCGGCAAGTTCATCATGTGATACTCTCCGTCCGTATCCATCCCGCTCCAAGGGCCAAGCTGGTCTGGAAACCTAAATGCAAAAGGCTTCGCCGCTTGCCGAACATCAGACGGAGACCAAGAGCCAGACCAGGCCCCAAAAAAGTGCGCCCGCCTCTTCGCTTGCCTGCCGATGACACAACTCGGTAGGGATGGCCACATGGAAAACTCATCAGCCGAAAGAGAAGGACTTCGGGGTTGAGGGGGGAGAAGATAACTCCACAGATCGCAGATGGCCAAGGGAAGGAACATCAGGCTCACGTTTCACATCTCGCCGGTAACAGCAGGGCCCCACGTCGACGTGCTTTTGGGGAGATTTGATCATTATGCAGTTAGACGCAACGGAGGGTTTTGCCTATTGACCGCTGGCGTGAAACGGCAATTGAAGATGACGATTTGCCTTTGTGGCCATGTGGTTTTGGTGGGCGTTTCGACTCGTCCACTTGATGGACGTTTTGGAACGGTTGTGATTTCAGGGCCCGCGGCGTTTTGGAGGGTATAGCGGCTGTCAGTAAAGAGTGTTTAACGTATGATGTCGGGCTGGAAATAGTATGGCGTCTTTCAATGTGCATGATATAGTGACGTGCTTATTGCCATAGCATATTGATAACGAGCTATAGAGTTTCGGGAGTTGGGGTATTTTCGTTCTAAGCGCGGAAAGTTTCGGGGGGGTATTGACAACTCGTTCTAAGGGCTGAGATCCATAATAGCATAGTTTTGTCTAATGGCTGACGTGAAGGCCGGCTAAGAGAGATAGGCATGGTGACAGCTTTTAATGGCCGAGGCCGCATGTGTTTTCATTTGCGACTTGGCCAATCGCGGTTGTGGTATGTCTGTCGTTGATATCGTGATGCTTTGGTCATCCTCTTACCTCGAGGCGGGAAGCTCCGCAACTAGGCAGTTGCCGCAAGTTTCAGTTCTCGTGACCATTCCACAAGAGGCTAACATCCGTTCTGTAAAAGAATACTGCATACGATAATTTGAAAAATGACAGAAACAGAAACGACAGGGAGGCCTTGGAATAAAAGGGCTTACCGTAATCATCACAAAGCTTATGACGACGATCATATTGACAGGTGTACGCGGACCTTAGCATGAACACAAGCGCTATAGTATCAGTCTTCTAGAAGAGAGGTCTTACATGACGATCATGTTTCGTGAGTCAAATCCCATGTTGAAATCATCAACTTCTGGGAAATGGATGGAAAGGTGTGGCTCTTTCCTGAAGTTTCCAGCTTCGAGATGCAAGGCCACCATGACGATGCTATATTCAAAACGAAGTGCAAGACTATTAATAGGAATCTACAATAGTAATGTCCCGCCCGGCTTTGATACGTGCGCATAGCTTGAACACAATGAAGATTTTAATCGCATACACGCATCTTAAGATGATTTTAAACCAAGGGGCATTATACAGTAAAGCCCTTGAGTGAGTCCTCTGTAATATTCAGGCTGGAAGGGCAAACGTCGCCAAATCCGTGCAGCGCTTCCTTAGCTGATAAATCTTTTCTTTCTGGTTCGAGTTGGTTCATTCTGTGCTATGTCTGTTCTTGACTGTTAGAGCTGCTAGTTCGTTATCACCTGAGGCTGGAAAGTAAACTTCGAGACTTTTTTCGTTGCTGGAGAAAAGTGAGGGAACATCTGTGCACGCAGAAGAATGATTGAATTTGTTTTCATTTGACATTTCGTAAGGTATGCGCATCAATTTAGCACGCATTGGATTCGTTGAAGTTGTGACATTGCTAGTTGGTCCTCGACATCCTCGTCGTCCTCATTGTTCTCGTTGTCGGCACCTATGTTATCATTATTGCAACTACTGAAATCCTTAACCAGCATCGAAGGCATCGTGAGTACACTAGTTCGGACTTGGATGAATAAACATCAATAATCAAGATAACGACTCGAACACAAACTCCTTCAACATAGCTGTTTGAACCGTTCGGAAAGCCCTGCCCCTATATGTTATCAGTTGGCCCTTTCGCCTCCTCTGAGAAACAAATACACACTTGCAGCTTGAACATATCCTCAACTTGATAAAGTCTGAACTCATATACTTAGCGTTGGCTTTGATAACAATATAAATCTATCTGAGGAAAGACAACTTCGACTTACACTCTGTCAGGCGGATACATTAGCCTTGACTAGTTCATCTCACATCCGTTCCTGGGTCGAACTAGCCGCCGCACCCTGACTTGGAAATACATCGAACAAGCCTAGGACCAGAAGAACATGCAACGATCAGGCAAAATTGATTCGCGTGAGCGTCTGTAGCGACGAGACAAGATGCAGGGCGCCGACCCAAGTTTCCACCACACGAAGCTCCGCCCGCCACAGGTAAGGCTCCGCAACCTCGCAGGCCTTCAACAACCAATCCGATATGGTGTAGTGGCCAACATGATGCCCTCTCATCTTCGAGAGGCAGGCATAGCCCCGAGTTCGATTCTCGGTTTCGGAAGTCATCCGCAACGCATGTTGAAACGTGTCTTTTTTGCTTCAATTCATGATCCTTCACCAATGACTCCTTTGGTTCATCGTCCGCGACTACCAACTCCTGCTTGAACATGACATGATTTGGGAACGACGGTATGTCACGCAACTTCTTGATGGGGAAAATCGCTGTATTCGCCTCAGACCTAACTAACACACTGCATGACATGCAATGCATGCAACCTCGAGTCCGAAATTACGCGCCCAGCTCTTTGCCCCATGTTCCAACTCGCATCAAAACATGTCCAAGACCAAAGTATTGAAGAGCAAGTTACTAAACGTCAACAGCTCATTGGCCCGAAATGCACACTCTTTGGTCTTGCAGGACAGCGTCGTGCGATGTTACTCGCTGCTGACGGCAGATCCCGCCTAGATCCGGATCCCGAGGCCAACCCGCATGTGGCCTGCTTGCCCATGCATTGGTGCTGACGGCCCGCATATCTTTGATCTGATAGTTGCAGCTCTCGTGTCGGGTCTCTATGGCTCGCCGGTGCTGTGGGCTCCACGGCAGCCTGCACGGCAGTCGCAATCGCAACTCTCAGCCTACCTGAGGTTGCAGTGCCGGGCAACTCTTGCGGAGGCAAAAGCGACACAGCCCACTGGGAGGAGCTAGTTGATCGCACTGCGCGACGTATGTAATTTGCGTAAAATTGCCTAGATCGGTAGGATGTTAGGTTACACGACGTTGGTTGTTGTTACAGTTGTTGATGCCAAGTGATATCAATGATGGCAGTCCAGAGGCTAGATCATCATCGGTGAGGAGGAGACTAAGACATAAGAAGGCACGGGAGGAGTTGGTTTGGGAACTCTTTCCCAGCTCTCAAGTCGCTTCCGCGCCTCTTCTCTGCATTTCTCCTAGTGAGCCTTAGCACCATACCAATCCGACATCATGAGCTTGTTTTCATCAGTCTTTCACCCAGCCGCCTTGGCATTCATCCTCCTCCCGTTCATCTACCTCATCGGAATCTGGGCTCTCGCAGCCAGACGTCCCAAAAACTATCCCCCGGGTCCTCCTGCGATCCTGGGCCTGGGCAACATCCTCCAGGTCCCGCCCGAGAAGTCCTTCCTCAAGTTCACAGAATGGAAGCAAACCTACGGCGACATGGTCGGCCTCAAGATGGGCGGCCAGAACCTAGTGGTCCTCCAGACCGCCGAGCTCGTCCGCGAGCTCATCGAGAAGCGCGGCGCAATCTACTCGGACCGGCCCACGCCCTACATCCCCTCCCAGATCATCAACCCGGGCACCGTCATCTTCCAACCCAACGACCACACGATCAAGAAGACGCGCACGGCGATGCAGTACATGTTCCGCCCCGCGGAGCTGAAGCGCGTGTTCGCCGTGCAGACGGCGCAGTCCGCGATCCTGATGCGCAAGATCCTGGACGACCCGAGAGAGTTCCGGACGCATATGAAGTACTGGGCGCTCGCGACGCCGCTGTCGATCCTGTGCGGGAGGAAGATCCAGGAGGAGGGCCCGAGTTCGACGGAGGAGTATTTTGCCACGCAGGCGAGGTGGCTGAGGTTTCTGAAGCCCGCGCAGGCGCCGCCGGTTGATTTGTTTCCGTTCATGAAGCACTTGCCTGACTTTCTTGCGAAGTGGCGGAAGGAGGCGCTGGTGTTGAGGAAGGATATGTGGAGGATGATTTACTACATGCTCGACGGCGCGAAGCTTCAACATGGTACTATTGCCAAGGGGCTGCGGAGTCATGATAATGAGTCTGTTATGTCGAGGATCATCATGGAAGCTGAGACGAATGAGGATATGCGGATGGGTGATCATGAGCTTGCGGTTTTCGGGGGCGGTACGCTAGATGCGGCAGTTGACACCGTCATCGCCACCACTTCCAGTGTCGTCATGGCCTTTGCCGCGTTCCCTGAGGTCCAGAAGCGGGTTCAGGCCGAGGTTGACTCCATCTGGGAAGATTCTCCGCCCACAGAAGAGAGGCTCCCAGAAGCCAAGTTCTTGAGAGCAGTCATGATGGAGGTAAGCTGCACATCCACCCAGACTATGGTGAGAGAAGCTAACCACACACAGGCCATGCGCTGGCGTGGTGCCGCGCCTCAAGCTGTCCCACGAGTCTTGGCTCGCGATGACACCTACCGCGGGTACAAGTTCACCAAGGGCACCGTCTTCATCATGAACGTCTGGGCCATCCACCGGGATGAGAAATGGTACGAGAACCCAGAGGAGTTCAACCCGGATCGGTACATGGACAATCAGTGGGGCGTCAGGCCCGAGATGAAGGCTGCGGCCGAGAAGGAGAACCGCCGGCCCACGTACAACTTTGGGGCGGGCCGCCGGATGTGTCCTGGTCTTGACTACGCCGAGAACCAGGTGTTGATTGTCTTGGCCAAGCTGGCTTGGGACTTTAATGTCTTCGCGAAGAAGCCGCTGGATCTTGATATTAACACTGGCTTCCACTCTAATCTGGTCCTGGAGCCTAACTTGTTTGATGTGGACTTTGTTGCCAGGGGGGATTTCAAGAAGAGCAAAATTGTGGAGGATGGAGAGAGAGCGAAGGAGGTTGTGTCTGCTTGGGTGGAGTGATGACGCCTGAAACATGTATTTGTTCTCGCCCTAACCTCCTGGAAAAAGGGCTTACTTGAGTTTCGAGGCAGCAGCAACGTCTATAGATTCACGTAGGCTTGCATGAGTTTTACTGAGGAGGAATCAAGATTGCCACACGATAGTATAATTAAGAGCAGAGAACACGAACTGAGTACACGTACATGCGATAATCGCCCTGGACTCGTTTCGTGAAGGTAACGACAACGGAAACAATAATGACGACGACAATAACAAGGGCAACGTCGATAATGACGGCGAAGACAACAATGAAATACGAATAGTCGCCCGCCGATTTAGCTAGAGGTCTCAACCCGGATAGCAAAAGTCAACCAAGAATTCACTGTTGCTCCAAACTTTACCTAGTCTTCAACATCGGAGCAGCGACAATGACAACAAACCGGACCATATGAAGGTTTGCTTCAATGCTTGGTAAAGAGGTTCCAGCTTGAACTGCGCAAGACGGCATGAACCTCCTGAGTTCTCATCATATGCGTCTGTGATAGCTCCCTAACTCAGCCGTTGAGTTTACCAAGTTGGCTCCTTGCTTAAGCTAGGCGTAGAGTTAATCGAGTCATCCAAATAAGCTTTTGCTCCGCCCGTCAGAAGCAAGTTCGCCCCAACCGAGGAAGCGAGGAGTTAAGACGATCTAGATTGCCTTCGGAAACTGCTATCAGAGTTCGTTATCCGAACTTTTGCATTGCATTTGAGCTCATCAACATGCGCCATGCTTCGATTTTGCAGGTGGCTTTTGGAGGTGGCTCAACATATCCAATGCCCCATAACACAGTGTGACGGATACCTCGGCGACACGCAACGTACAATACTTGGCTGATGTAACCACCTGCAGGTTCTCCTCATCCCAGAAACATGCATTGACACGCGGCAAAAGGAGTTGAGAGAGACGTGTTCTTTGTCCCAGAGTGAAAGGTTGGCCTCAAGACTGTTCATGAACACCGTCTCAAAGCCAACTGAAGAAGTAAACGCAAGTGTACTGCGTGGAGCCAACCGCCAAGCATGACTCGAGGTGTATGCGTTGGTGCTGCAAGTGATTGACGGACAGTCCCAATAAATGACGAATCACCTGCTGCGCATCACAGCACGATCGGAAAACAGCAGCGCAGAGACCACTGCCCGTTGCGAAAGCGATTCCGTGCGACGGCAAGAGGGCAGAAATAAGAAGACAAATGCCGTTCCACAGCCCATCGATCGCAACCCGGAGAAGCCGCAATCCGCCCTCCTTTCCGATTCGGTAGCGTCTCCCGGGTCGTCGGCAGGCTCAGGATCGCACTTCATTGGCTGAATCGGTCGTTCCGTCCCTTGTTTTGAATTACCCATCAATGCGGCGGTGCGCGCCTGCGCCTCACGTGGTCCAGCTCAAAGCAAGGCGCCAGCGCATCCAGCAAGCAAGCAAGCAAGCACTCGCCCAGCAGGCAATATTTTGTGTTGCCGCCGCCCTGCGTTTGCGACAGCCACACCAAAAAACGCGTAAGACGGCGCCAGCAGCCGCTCGCTCCATTTTTTCCTCTTCTTTCCCTTCCAAACATTTCATTTTTAGAGTGCCTGCCACAGTTGTCGTTCCAAAAGAGTTGAGGCCCGTACCGGCGTGCTCCGTCCGTTCCCCATTCCACTCAACCACCCCTCCTCCTCCGAGATTTGCGTGAGCCGCCGCACTTGAATCGCCATGTCAACGACCGTGTCAACGACCGGCTCCGACGAGGAAGCGAAGAGGAAGCGGGATAAAGTGGGAGAGTTCCTGTAGGCGCGACCTTTTTCCTTTGCCGTCCCCTGCCAATACTGGGCCTGGCGCACACCGCTTTTGCGTACCCTGGCAGCCCATTCACTACGTCATCGCGATCCATTCGCGATGGTGAAGGAGGCCATTTGAGATCGATCTCACTGACACAGAACACAGGCAGAAAAATCTCACAAAGGGTGAGCTCGCTCTCAAACATGCCATCGGCCTCGGCCACAAGCCAAATGTCGTTCCCGTCACGCAGCCCATCCTCAACGGCCCGCCCCGGCCGGTCGAGGTCGGATGGCACCCTGTCGGCGGCCTCGCCGGAAAGTGGTTCGCGGAGGACACCGGTTTGGGGAAGATGATCACGGAGAGGATCAGGTACTACCCGGACCCGACGCAGCATTGGGCTGTACTCGTTGGCGAGTATGCGCACCAGCTCTGGATGGTGAGTTTTTGCCCCGTCGTTCGGGATCGTCGGAATGAGTTCGGTGTGGATCCCGCGCATAGATGATGGACGCTGACTGAGAGGTCGTTGCGCAGGATGAGCAGTTCCATGTCATCTACACCAACGAAAAGGTCAAGCGCGAAGAGTGGCGTACCTTCCCGGTGGGCGAGACGCGCTTTAATGATGATGCACTACGGCGAGCTGGTGAGTTTGCGCGCTCGACTTCACTCTCGAGACTTGGTTGGCTTACGTTGGGCAGGTGAATCTGTGATTCAAAGCATCAGAGAGAGGCAACCTACCTACAACCTCATCACGAACAACTGCCAGACATACGCCTTGGAGCTACTAGATGCCATCAAAGTTGACGGCCACAAGGACTTCGGTACCACTCTTGCCGTCTACGAGAGACTAACAGGCCACGGCAAGGTCATGGACCTCTTCGCTACTCCAGAGCAACAGCAACAGCAGCAACTCGCCGCGATCCAAGGCCCGCCATCACAACTCGCGCTCCCCGCGCCACCAAGTCAACCGACGACACCGCAATACGGCACGCCGCCGCCACTCTCCCCTCCATATGGAACACCACCCCCAGGCGCAATGTACCCACCTCCGGGACCTCCCCCTTCCGGACATCCTCATGGACCTCCTCCCGGACCGCCGCCTCCCGGACCCTACCCCTATGGATACGCCCCGCCACCCCCGGGTCACTCCCCGTACGGCACGCCGACTCACTCCTGGGGCCCAGGAACCCCACCTCCAGGCCCACCGCCCGGCATGCACAACCACCCGGCGTACGGGCCAATCACACCGCCTCCGGGCTCTCATCCATACATTCCCGGCTCGCCGCCACCAAGCATCTCGTACACGCCGGGTGCGACCAATGCTGGTACGGTCTCGTATGCCCAGCAGCTTATGCATGACAACACGACGCAGCTCAACACGGAGGAGCAAGCAAAGAAGCACGATGGTGAGAGAGGGATGAAGGGAGATAAGAAGAGGAAGAGTTTCTTCTCGCTTTCGCGGTTTACTAAAAGTTGAGTGCCTTGAGATGAGACGGGGGTTTCTAGCTGAGCATGCTAATGTACGCATGTCCTCCTGCATCGCGTCAGGTCATCGTCTTGAACATATTGTTCTGGCACCCCTTTTTACGGCCTAAACGTTGTATTTCCCTAGTTCCCTCCACATGATATCCATAGAAGAGAGCATGAGTGCACCCTAGCGACTGGCTTGTGCTAGACCGAGTGGTGATTCAGCAACAGATAATGAGTTAATGAGCATTTTCTATCCCAAGACTGTTCGAGATTCTCCTTGGTATACTGAGAGGCCTCAGTGATGTGACGTTGAAGAGACGTGATGTGACACACCCGACAGCCCAAACAGTTGAAGCCACCTTCCTGCTTGTGCCCGAGGGCTTCTTCCACGGCCTTCACCTCACGAAGGTTGCAAAATCGCCTACATTGGTGGTCGAATCTTGCGGTACTCGGACCAAATCAACAGAGGTAACTCCTCATTTTCCCATTCGCGGGATCTTTCCCACTCCACGAGCACAGAATCCATGGGCTCTTCCACCCAGCTACCTGGAACTTTCAACTCAGGGTCCTCTATGCATGGCTGCTCCACCATGCGCCAGAAATCTCCGGCAAAGATTTCATATTCAAAGGCCCACCAAAGCTTCCAATGTTCTGGGCGGGGGCCATAAGTTATGCCGATGAGCGTAAAATTGAGACCTTTTAGTTTGAACTTCCTCGGAAGTTGGAAACATCGTCTACTATACGTGACGTCTCGTCGTCGGCAAAGAGCTTGTTCGTTTCGACCATAGTTGAGAAGTTGAGTGCCACATGAAAATAATGCGGTGATCCAGAGCTGGATAGGCTTTTGGATGTGTTGCATGCGAGTCTTGAGAATGTGTAGTATAACTACCGAGAGGGGCGTTCGTCTTTCGCGTGCGAGATTTTCAACGTGCATAATACCCTCGGGGTCCGCAGCAATGTATTTGCAAAAGGGTTCGAACCAAGGATGACTGGTGATTGGTAGATGATGGTTGTGTGGAAGTTTGTCGATAGCTAATGGCAAATGACTGGCGATGGTGTGAATGAAAGAGAATATCTTAGGTTCTCGAGATGTCCGCAGCAGGCGGCATGGATCGTGCTTGAGTTCAGGGAACCAGAGCAAAAATGATTCAAAATCGACGACGGCCCACGCGCATCGTGCGTCCTTAAGTCTGTCCTTGACCGGGATGCAATGATACTCATCCCCCATCAAGTTACTTGGTACGTTCGAGGGAACCCCCCCACCAACCCACAATTGCCCAGGACTGTCAAAAGCCTTCTCGTCCACGTCGTGGCTTTTCAGGAGCTGAAGCATCTTTTGGCCGGGAAAGGGGGAATGTCGGTTTAGGCTGGGGTATACCTCAAACCCCTGCAGAAGCAAATACCATAACCACTGAGTACTTCATCCAGTCAGCTGGGCGATACTTCCTCAGTCTACAGCACTTACCTTTTTGGGTGGTACCCCATGTTCCTTGCCGAGATAGAGAGCTTGGTGCCTCTTTTGAGCAGTAGACCTATGAAATTGATGGATGAATATTCACATGCTAACTATTGCATTCTGTGTCATTGAAGCTCGTAACATGCGTGTGGGTACCTGACAGCTTACCTGAAGCAAACCTTTGTCATCCATGTCACGGACAAGTGGAGTCAGGTTTTGTTCGTCAAGACATTTGAAAATCGCCATAGCATCGTCGTTTCTGAAATGATCGATCAGGCCAATTGCAAAGAAGTTTGGAACAACTTCGTAAGCTCTGAGATGGAGGTTCCATCCTGTGATGCTTTTGGAAGCGATGACGGCGTACACGGATGAAGAAAGCCAGTCTGGTGTCCTCAAAAAGAATTGAAATCCGCCACAAGAGCCGAGTGTTAAACGAGCTCTACCAACCCCCGTTCGGCTGGCGGAAACCGGAAAGTTGCCCTGAGGTTCACTTGTGGTAAAGACGACTTTGTCGTCGGTATTCTCATCACCAGAATCAGAGTAGGCTCTCGAAGAGACCGATGTGTTCTGATGCTCGTCAGACTCATTTGAGTTCTTTGATTGGGTTTCGATGGCCAGGATGGGATTGTGCATCAGCGTTGCCCTATTTCCAGGTTATAGATGTCAGTCGCGGGCTGTACGAACAGGTGCAGGGAACGATGGTCAACATACATCGTGTACAGCGACTGTGCCATTTGAAAGTGAGTCAAAGCCTCATCTAACTTCGCATCTAGACTTTTGATCTCGCTCTTTCGAAGAACGACCTTGGTTGATCCTATCTTGCGCTTGTATCTTCGACCAACGGTCGACTGTTCAAGGAGCCCATCGATCATCACTTGAAGCTCGGCCAAGATAGAACGAGCTTTTGTAGTAGACCTCTAAAGCAAGATTTTATTGTTGTATAGAGCAGGCAATGTTTGCGTGGCAAGTTGTCGCTCAGCCTGATCAAACAACTCATCCAATCCTTGGACGAGCTCCGCCTTCTGGAGAAGTACTGAGGGGACTTCGTTGACTTCATCCCAGAGTCTTTTGAGCTTGATACTGGCACCTCCAACCTTCGTGGTCATGTCTACGACAGCGATGACGCCCGAAGCTAGACCCAATATCTCAGCCATTGTGAGCGAGCGGACTCACAGCCTGATGTTGTTTTCCAAGTTCGATTGGGCAGGATCGCGCCGGGATCGAAAGGCCGATGTGCGAATTCAAAACGGATGATAACAAAACGATGAAACACCGCATAGAAACTTTCCATATCGCCATAGAGGATGGCTTGTGAAGATTTGTAGATGGGAAAGATGAGGTTTCAGAACGCTTTCCCTGCCGCAGGCGAAGGCTGTGTCGCGTTGTCACGAGACTGTGGGTTGCCTTGGCAAATCAGCATGCATATTCTCATGCATCTTTGCATGTCAGATTGCGATTGGCCAAACATACTTAGCCAACGACTACTCAGATTCCCACCTAACACCCTGTACGAGTAGAATGCCGGATATGTGTGCCAGCCCCCGGTTCGGGCGTGATGAGCATCAAAGACCCACCAGTTGCTACACCATCTTCCCGATTGAGAGCCCGCGGAGCCCGAGCAAGGCGTTCTCACGATGCTGATGAAGTGTTCGATACAGAGGAGAGTGTGTTTAGTTAAGTCAACACCAAAATCAAAATGAACAAGCTTCGCAGACATGATTGCACAGCACATCGCACAATGAGCAAAGAGTGGAGAAATGATGTGTTATCTTGGAAGTCTAGTTGAGCATGCAGCATGCTTATCGCGAAGAGTAAAGCTAGGCCATATTAGTTCCTATCCTGGTTCTTAATTAGAATCATGAACTGCCGTCACAGCAAACGGGTTGGCCGTGAAAGTTCCGTTGGGGTCTGCCTTCGCTCTAGCCCGTCCAAGCCTCTGATACTTCTCCTCATCCTCATAGTAACATCTCCAAACCTTCTCATCGCCAAGGTTCCAATCTCCATGTGAGCCCCAGAGAAGACGTCTGTCCTGTTTACTGAACGAGCTGTCCGGTCCATTCATCACAGCATCATTCTTCGCCTGCCATGCATCGGCATACTTCTTCGACTCAGCGTCCGCCTCGTGAAAGCAGTCCAGCGTCTGGCAGACGGTTGTGTCTCTCCAGCTGTACGAGGTGCCATTGTCCCTGTTGGCATAGAATCGCGATTTCTCCCCGCCGAAGCACTGGATTTGCACCGACAATTTGCATCGCAGGTACCGCTCGTAATTCTTCTCACCAGGCTGGCCGTCGAGGTACTGCTTCGGGTTGTAAATGAGGTCAATCCGGTCCGCGACGTCTTTGACCCACCCGTCCTTAAGGAGAGTGGTCGAATTGGTCGAGTAGACACGCTTGACGTACGGCAGATCGAATTCGCGCTCCTTGGGGAAGAGCCACTGACCCGTCATATCCGACATTTCCATGTCGAACTCCCCAAACTGCAGCATCTCATCATCCAGGCGGCTCTTGAGCTGGCGGAAGTTGTCGAACCAGGCGTCCACTTTGGCATCGTACTTGTCCTCCTTGCTGGTGGGACACCATTGTGCGTAGAGGATGATTGAAGCGGGGAACTTGCCGTTCAAAAACTCAAGGAACTTATCCTCAAGAACCTTCCTGATGTGGGCTTGCACGCGTTCCCAGACCGTTGCGTCATTCAACTCCTGGAAGAGCGTGGTGATGGGGAACTCTGTGCTCAGGACACTCACACAGAGGTCAAAGCCGCGGGGGAAGGTAGGATCAGCGGCCATCTTGGCCACAGCTGTAAGCAGCTTCTCGAGGACTTCGCGGGAGTAGATCCAGAGTGCCTTGATACCGTGTGGCCCCTTGAAGTTGTTTGGGCCAGCCACTGTGCCCAGGTAACTCTTTGACTTGTACACCTCGAGGATGTAATGCGTGATGATGCCAAAGTTGCCTGGGCTTCCGCCAAGAATGGCATAGAACAGATCCGGATCGTTATCCTTGGTTACATCGCGGATGACGCCATCGTGTTGAACAAGGCGGATAGTTCTGATGCTGTCGCCGAAGAGGCCAAAGCTACGGCCAAGCTGGCCGTAGCCCCCGGTCTGACCATGTCCACCGACGTTGACAGAAGCGCATTGGCCCGTCGGCACGAAGAGTTTGTTATGCTTGAGATATTGGTTGAGTTCCATCATGGTCGTACTCACACCCACGTAAACAAGGGTGCGATCCTCAGCGATGGGGTCCTTGGGTTTGAGGACCATGAGATCTTTGTAGGTGTTGGAGAGGTCGATCTGGATATTGTTGCCAGACGTAGAGGATGCACCGGAGTACTGGTGACCGCCGCTCTTGACGGCAACGGCAACTTTGTTGTCCCGCGCCCAATTGACTGCCCTGATTACGTCTTCATCATGTTTGGGACGGACGATGAGGCTGGGGTTCATGTCGTGTTCCTTTTGGTATGTTGAACTTGCGTATTGTTGGTTGAAGAAGGCGTAGTCCAGCTGCTCGGACTCATGCCCGTTGCGAGAGTATTGCATACCCTCGAAGTCTTGAATGCGAGCCATGATGTTCAAACGTGATTAGATTTGGAATGATAGACAATAGATCATGCGGTTAAAGATGTGTAAAAGATGAAAGTACGGGATACTTATATACCAAATTCGTGCGGAACGGACCGCTGAGAAAGAATGCAGGCTGCACTTTTCAGCTAAGCCATTATGATGTGAGTCTTCGCTCTTGTGTCACTGTGATATGTGGAAGTTCCGTATGAGTGGCCAGTTTACACGAGATGCCGGCGACAAGGTGGTCAGCGGAACACGCAGCCTCGCCGTGCCGCGTTGCAGTCAGCCGTCTGCTGCTGATAGTGACTGTCGTGGACGAATATGGTAAGTGTATGTAGATATGGTTTGCCCGATACAGTGGAGTGGCCGTCTTCTTCCAGGCAGCCTCGGGGCACGGAATTGCTTACAGGTGAGACAGACCAATCGAGTGGCTACCTGGTCACAGTGATAGCCTTCCGAATTCTCACTTGCAACCCATTCCGCAAGCCGCAGCTGATTCAGCTGAACTTCATGTGGAGTCTTCAATAATACGACCCAAGCAAGAACATTGGCGGACTGCCCGTACTATGCACTCAACAGCAAACCAATGGGATCTCGAAGCACGCTCGGTTAGCGAGGTTGAAGATGCTTTCACATGTTGATGTTTTTGTCTTCCCAATCAATCAGGTTGAATTGATGAGCATTTCCGAAAGAAATACAAAGCTGACTCCATTTGTACACCGTATTTTCGTCCGCGTCCAAATTCAGGCGTTGTCTTGTACAGTCTGCTCTCCACTTTCGGAGATGGATCACTCTCCGCGAGTTGACTCGGCCGAACAGACCTTTGAGCAGTGCATTCGAAAGAACTAACTTTGGTTGAAGCTTTGAAACAGGTGGTTACTTTGACTGTGCGATTAAATCTCTCAAGGCCACAAAGGGTCTCAGGAACGTTAGAAATCGTAGACCGTTGTCAGTGGGGACGCTCTGCTAGGGATCATAGTCATCTTTTGCTTCCACCCCGCCACAACAAGTTGTCTTCGTGGCTCAGTCGGTAGAGCGTTGGTCTCATATTATCTAATCAATATGACCCTGCCACAGGTAGAGATATCCAAAGGTCGAGAGTTCGAGCCTCTCCGAGGACATTAATTTTGCTTTTTGATGCATGTTATCTTCTCCCTAGTCGATCTCACTTTTGACCCATTCGCCGCGACTTTTTGGACTTGATCAAGAGAGTTTATCCCATGTTCGATGACCTTAAGTTCTGCGGGCGTGAGCCTGGAAAGAGCGTTTGGCTGCATGGACCGTGCTTCTTCTCCACGTGACGCTGGCAAACCCCCAATCTTGAGTCGGGATATTTTCGGAACGCATCCGCCAAGACAAGGACCAGGGCGCCCCGGATGCCTCCCGCCCCCGCTGGTGCTTCGCTTCGTCCAACTGCCAGCCCCAATCCACCTCCCCCTTGCCCCTCCATCTTTCCTACGCCTCCGACACACCTTCGCCTGCAGCAGATCTGCCCATCGTCATCGACCGGTCACCCTGCAGGCGAGTCACACGGGTCCTTGGAGGGGCATATTTCAGCCAAGACGCGCTGCGACCAATTCACCACCGGGCTACCAGGCCATCTGATGGTTGTCCTGTCACAGCTCGCCCTAAACCATGTCACGGGCGCCTCCCACACAGACGATGCAGCCAAACGAGCTAGCTCTGACATAATGCATCCGATCGACTGGACTTGTCCTGCGACCCAGCCGCGCCTTTCTGGGGCAGGCGTTGGGGCAGATGTTTGGTCGCGCTGCCGGTACGAATACAGCTGCCCCGGCTGAGGGCTGAGACACGACACCTACTTGGGCGCGCCCGTTCCCGTACAGCCTGCCTCCATCATCTCGCCCATCCTTCCCTCGAGTCTCCATTCAACCAGGAACGCCTGCTTCTCGACACACACGGTCTTCCTTTGAGCCCTGAGCCGTCAGCCTACCAACCACTTCGCCGCCAAGGCACCAATAACACCGAAATCTAGTCACACTTCCAACTGTTGATCCGAGTGACCTTTGAGAGGCAAACAAGAGACAAGAGAAGGCAGACGCGAGAAAACCAGCACTTAAATACCGATCATCGCAACAGTCGCAATCATGGGTGGGCAAGACGAATCCAAGAGCCCCGCCGCGTCCTACGCAGACGAAATGCAAAAACAAACCCGCCGAGAGCGTCGCTTCGACGATGTGGAAGCCGAGCTTCCCAACCCCACTGTACCGACCTTGCAGTCGGCCTCCTTCACCGCCAGCGGCCTGCTGTCGCATCTGGGGAGCTATAACCCGTGGGGCAGACCCGTGACCGAGGATGACATCGTCTGGTTGATGGACAACACCGCATACAAGCCCTCGCGGCTGGGTAGCTGGCAAGCCGAGTTTATCGCCGCCGTGTTCGAGAAGGAGCCCAAGTGCAAGGTGGTCGACATCGTGAAGGGTGTCGCGAAAAAGTTGGGACTTGCTGATGATGCGGAGGAGTTGAAGACGATCGAGGAGAGGATACTGCCGTTCTTGTGGGATGTCCAGCCGTCGCGACACTTGCGGGTGATCAACCACAAGAAGGAACTCAAGCTGGGCCCTTCGGCGTCGAACGGCATCAGTACCGACACGTTGAAGATCCACGAGCAGCCGGCGGGCGCGATGGTTTCGTCGAGCGCCATGGTGCCGCAAGGGACATCGGGTTTGCTGAAGATGCACACCTTCTTCGCGGAGCCTGAAGGATGGTCCATTCTTTCGGGTATGCACTTGAATGCTCCATGGCGTGGACATTTGCTGACAGTTGCAGACATTGACGACACCATCAAACTGACCCAGACGAGCGACCCCATTGGCATCCTCCGCGAGACCTTTGTCAATGAGCCGACACCAATCGAGGGCATGCCGGAGCTATACAAGAATATTCGGGCAATGCTGCCTCAGGGTTCGCCGTGGTTCTACCTCTCCGCCTCTCCGTACAACCTCTACCCGTTCCTGCGGGAATTCCGAGACCAGTACTACCCCCCTGGAACCATCATTCTCCGCGATTCCAGCTGGAAGACCGTTGCAGAATTGCTGTCGGCCTTGACTCTTGCGACGGAGCAATACAAGGTAGAGCGCATCAAAAAGGTGCATGAATGGCTTCCCAAGCGGAAGATGATCCTCATTGGCGACTCGACGCAATCGGACCCCGAGGCTTATGGCGACATGTGAGTAATTACCGTCTAAAACATCTAGCATATGACTGACGTTGCGCAGCTACCGCCAGTTCAAGGGCTGGGTCAAACTCATCCTGATCCGCAAGGTAACCGACATCGCAGCCGTGGGTCTCGCTGCCAAGAACGAACCGGAGCGCTTCGAGAAGGCGTTTAAGAACGTTCCTCGCGATGACTGGTTCGTATTCGAGAATCCAGTCGACTGCAACAAGATTATCCGCGACGTCATTGCACAGGGCTAAGCATCATTGCCGGAAAATGTGGGCATTATCGGTTTAAGGAGTCTGGCGCTGCATGATGTTTATCCAATTTGAACAGACACGACAGTAACGACCTCAAGTGTCAACAGAAATTACGTAGCGAGCCTAATTGAATCCATATCTGCAGAAAGACACGCCGCCTAAGCCAATTCGCCGCGTCGTGAATGTGAGATGGAGCATGCTGCAGACCAAGCCGTGAGATTGCGGAGAAGCCCCCTCGTCCGCAGCAAACCAGCCGGCGGCGCCGTTGTCAGCACCGCCTCACTGAGCCTCCCTCCCGAGCCAGTTCACCAACCGGCTTTCTCCAAATGGCGTTCGACCTGCAATCCGTCGCCAATTGGCCGCATTTTCGTGCTATCAATGCGTTTCCAGGCAGACTGCCAGGCAACATTGGCCTCAAGTTCCGGCGCCGTGACTCATCCGGCGGCTGCCTCCGTGCTCTTGCTATCCACTGGATGAGTGAAGCGGCCTGCATTGCGGCTCACGGCTGCCTGCCTTTAAGACATTGATAACCCCGAGCCGCATTTATCAGGTTATTTGGTGTTTCTGTAGATTAGCAACAAGTTTCAAGAGCGAAATCAATCAACTCAATCGAATCGTCAGCCATCCGGTCGCGACAGACCAGGCAGCGACACCACGCATCCAGACGAAGCCATCGCCATCACCAAAATCATCAACAACATCTCCAAAATGGCCAATCTAACTCTCACAATCCCCCTCGCGCCCAACCAGATCCACTCCTCCTCCAAGACCCTCCTCGGCCTGCCCCTCGAGCTCCGCACGCAAATATGGCGCGCCGCCCTCGTGTCCCCGCCAAAGCACTCCCTCGACCACCACGCCGACTGCCACTTCCGCCAGAACCACACCCGCACCTCCATCGAGCCGCCCGCGCACCTCGTCCTCGAGCCCACGCTCGAGCTCGTCGAGCCGCGGCTGTACCCCTGGGACGCCCCCTCGCAGTGCCGCTGCGCGAAGCGCCGGGGCCTGAACCTGCTGCTCGCGAGCCGGCAGGTGCACGCGGAGGCGGCGCCGCTGTTCTGGGGCGAGAACACGTTCGTGTTCGAGAGCTCGGACGAGTTCACCATCGCGGTGGGCAGCAGGCTGCGCGAGGCGTACCGGCGGCTGCTGCGGAGCGTGTACGTGGGCGGGTTCCAGGAGGCGGACAAGAGCCTGAAGACGAGCGTGAACCTGTTCACGGGTGAGTACCTCGAGCAGCCGATCCAGCGGTGGTGCCAGTTCTGGGGGGTTCTGAACCAGTGCCGCGGGCTGCGGGAGCTGGCGATCCGGCCTGAGGTGGTGCGGAAGCACGCGGTGTACCTGGCGAAGCTGCGCGAGCGGCTGCCGGAGCTGCGGAGGCTGGAGATGACGTATGTGGGGAAGCACAAGGACCGGAGCTGTCTGTACCGGCGGGACTGGGGCAGCTTTCGGGGGTGGGACCGGGATGTGCAGAG
>JAKMXC010000578.1:0-37901 GCA_025328345.1 Colletotrichum sp. SAR11_59 | reverse complement strand
CACAGTTGTGACGGCAGTGTCGAAGCAAGAGTACGACGAGGACGACGACGGGAAGAGGTGGTTGATGTTGGTTGGTCGGGATGATCTCGACTCCAGAGCTTCTTAGGCGGACTAGCCTTGGGCAGCGCTGCGGATGGCAGGTTGATACGGTGGTGCTCAATCCCAAGGTAATTTGGCCGGCTCTTTGGGTTTCGATAGCTTTTTGAGGCCTGCTCTTTGCACTTTCGCTTATGTGTGTGCTCGTTTTCTGAGGCCTGCTCGCTTTCTGAGGCCTGCTCGCTTCCGCACTGCGCAAGCGTATATCCTTCGAGGACGGGTGTGATGGGTTAGGTTCTTTCTGGAGGTCCGGTCAAGTCAAGGCCCTTGCTGAGGTTGTTCTTCAAGCGGACACTCGGTGTGTTTACGTTCCAGCCAGTGGGGAGCTTATTTCAAGCAAACGAGCCAGTCGCGGACGGCGAAGAAGAAAAGAAAAAGAAATGTTTCGACGGGCTCAACAAAGGATGCGTTTCCTAGAACGGGGTGTCACGGCAGATGGACGATGGGGTGATGGGGGACGGGGGCTTCGGGGAGTTTTAATACATGGGCGGATTCAGGGTCCAAACGGACGATAATATGATCAATCAGACTTCTAGACCTATTTCTGATCTCCATTCCCATATTTGCGTCGCAACGCTTGATCGCATCCATGGAGTCTCAATCCATCGCCGATGCCAGGATGTCCAGGGGGTGACCCCAAGACACAGGCAGACAGCTCATCAGTCCGAGACGCTGGTAGACAGTGGCTTGATTGCGCATCTCGATTACAGGACTTCTGGGGGACCGAGGCGAGACGAGGCGAAGCCTGAAGAGAGGGGATTTGATGGAGCTTCAAGCATGGCCGTGCAATACAGACACAAAACGGCGGAGCTAGCAAGAGGAACCTGTGGCGCCGGATGAGCCAGCTGGTTCCCTCCATCTTTCGACTTCTCATTCATCAAGACGGGGAGGGGAGCCACACGGCCGCGAAGCGAGCGATGTCGACGCCGGCCGTCTTACGTGGAATGTTGGCGTCTCATAGGGAGGCCGCGCGGGGAGAAGTGGGTTCCTTTGGGTTGGACGGCTTTTTCGCTTTACCTTTGACAAAGCAAGGGAGGGGATAGGATAGGATAGAACGGCATACGGTATATACGAGCCTCTTCACTCGAGGCATGTTGAAAATAGAGCACGAGGTTGAAGGTTTCACGTTGACCGTGTATGTATGCCAATATGCAGGCCCATGGCCAATTCCACGGCTGCCTGGGGTCGGAATGGGAATCTGGTGAAATCCGAGTCACCAACGACTCGCCACCAAACACGCGATATGAATGGTCACAATCCGTGGAAAGACATGCGTACGCACACCATCACGCTTAGAAGAGAGCTTAGAAGTCGCAATGAGGCACAAAATGGTGGGAGGTGGAAGCCAAGTCCCCTGACGGGGAGCACCCCGGATCGCCGACGGATCCCCCCTTGTGGACTACCGTCTCGACCCCCTCAGACCTCTGGAGACGTTCGCAATCCTTTGATCAGAATAACCTGCGACTGACAGAATTGGGGCCGCGCCGGCATGGACGTCTGGGATTGATGTGCCCATTACTTCTGGGGACCGTCTGCACGAAAGCCCCCCCCCTCGTGGATAATACGGCATATCAACCTCAGAAAGATGGGAAACTTTCTGACGGAGGGTAAATTACAATGGGGTACGGGATATGGAGAAAAAACGCGCGCATGCTGCATTGCAGAGCGAGAGTCCACGCACGCACCACGCCCAAAACGTTGGCTCTTTTCGAAACCCCGTGCGTGGACACACGATTGCGCATCCACAGGACGGGAACGTCCTCAAACTCTGAGTGGCCTTGGGACGGACGGAGGGCCCGAACCATGCGACTCTGGGGGGGAATTGCATGTTGCCGTAAACCACCGCTGTAAGGGTCCCGTGTTGACCGGTCAAAGGAGACGTCGGCCTCCATTGGAAAGACGGAAGATCGAGGTGTGATACCTGTCCCCGTGGTTGATATCAGCTGGGACTATCCCTCGGGAACATGGTTTGACAAGAGCTGCTGCGGACGAGCACCACCAACCGCAGCGGAACGAAATAAGGGTTGCGCCACGCATTGTGCCTCTATTCCTTACTGCCGCCATCCTTTCCCCAATCAACAAGCCCCCCCTCATCCCGAAGGCTATGTTATGTTGAAGGGTGAGAGGACTGTTCGATTCGGGGTCCTAGAGCTTTCCACCGACTCCATATCCCGGCCTTCCGGGAGGGGAGGGTCTGCCTCTCGACGAACCGACGGCACCATCGCTGTCGCTGCGCGTGCGAGAGGGACCCGGGGTCGGGGAATTTGTTTGGCGTACAGGCGGTGCTGTCTCTTGTATATTCGAACTGGGGACCGACGGGCCAACGAGAGAGCCGTGGCCCCCAATGATCGAAGCAGAGACCAACACCAAAGATAGGGCAGGACCGCAGCTGCGTGAAGTGTCAATGGGGATGGAGAAGAAGACAGCAAAAAGCATGGGCCAACTCTTCATCAATCTGCGTTTGCCTCAGAGCTATTTCCTCCTCTCGTCGTTTTGTTTCCGTGGCTATTTTTCCCCCATATCATGCCATGCCATTGCCAATGCTGGGGGAGGCGCGGTACAGGGCTGAGAGGGATTAATCTGCGTGAGGGAGTAAGAGAAACATTTCATTTCGATGCAGAGAGTTCAGCGACAACCCGCGAGAGTTTCTCAGCCTGAGACTGCCATGGCAATTTCTGATCCATCGTGATGTAGGAACGGCGGCGCGCCCAGAGACACGGCCGTTGGGAGGATTCCGAGATTTGACTCGACTCGACTCGGGTTCGGGGGCGCGGGAAGAAGGGCGCTGCGCGGCGGCGCACCCATCAACTTCGAAATTTCCAAAACCCTAAAAATGGGAACTCTATCAAGCCAAGAACTCAACGTGAACGTCTAGACCACCATGGTTGTCTAGGCAGACAACAGATTGAACAGACACAAACCTCCGCCCAGCAGTGCCTTCGAGACAGCAGACACAAACAGTCAACAGACTTTGTGTGACATCCAACGAACAAGTCATTCCATTGGAAGGCAGAAGCAACGCCCCCTGCCAGTCCGCTCCATCCGCCACAAGACCACGGGATGCGAATTTCGATTCTTTCTCGCATCGTGACTTTTTCTCGTTTCCCATCCCAGATGTGCCGCGCATGGCATTCTCCGATTCCCAATCAGTCCCCAAAACCCCTCTTCTTTCCGCATGTCAACAAAGCGGCCTTCTCGCGATGGCGCACCAGCTAGAGGCACGAACTCTATTACCCCTCTTCTAGCACCCTTCCTCGGCCTTCCCTCGCCGTCTTCTCTTTCTTTCTTTCTTGTCCTCTTGCAGGTAAACATCTCGACTCAGGGTCGTCTGCTTTTGCCTTTTCCCGGCGAATTATTAATCTCGGCAGGTACTGCAGGTGAAGCCATCTGTGCGCCTATACCTTAGGTTATACTATCCATCAACATATACACCACACAATCTTGAGACGGCAGTTCCCCCCCTCAAGAGCTTCAAGCCACAGTGTCTCGTGGTTGGTCAATGCAGCACTGCTCCAAACCCTTCTCTTCAGAAGCTCGCCTCTGTTTTGCAGTTTACCCGGCCACGGCGAAAAGGTGGCTGCAGCAGTGGCTCACCACCTCAGCTCACCTCACTCACCGTCTATGCAACTAGCCGTCATAGTCGCAGCGGCCTCGGCAGCAACGACGGCGAAGAGCGAGAGGCAAACGGGATTACCGGCGGTTACGGAGTCAACCACATGGCGACTAGGAGCTGCCGTCGGGGGTAGAGCAATGGAAAACTGTCCGAATACGGTAAAGCCTCTGATGACTCCCGCAAACTCTCGATCTTTGCGCTGCGTCGCGCGACCCACCCTGGTCGATCCCGCCACCGCTTTGTCGATGTCCAAACCCAGGATCCCGTTTTCTTCAGCTCTACGTTTTCTGGATGGTGGTGTACGGCACATCTTCCTGAGTGGTCGCGTGTCCTCCGTAAGGGCCTGGTGTTTCCTACCGTCCCAACTCTCTTTTCGACATGTATCCAATTGAATTATGCAAGCCGTCTTGTCAGTTTGAGTGACTTCCATAGGGCAGAGACTAGCGCGGGAGGGGAACGGCGGACATTCCACTTAGTGTTGACGGTGTGTGTGTACTCGTATGTGTCTATGCGAGTACAGAGACGTCACCTCGCGTCTTCGCGTTCTTGACTGATACGTGCATGCCTCGCTCCCAAGAAACGACCAAGAAGCTCAGCCAACCACCACCACGTAACCTCGCCCAAAGGAGCCTTTCCTGGCGCCGAGCATTCTCTCGTTCGTGCCCCTCTAGCTCTTGTGCACAACGCAAAGGCTATAAGCTATGCACTATGCGCGACGTGTTACCGGGAAGAATGCGCAAGAGACTAGAAACAGACAGCACAGCGTAACTCCGCATCGTTCATCAGGTGTTTCCATCGACCATCTCGCATGGCATCGTCGTGTTCGAGACGGGAACATCACGCATCGATGCTACTTCCCAACCCCTCACGTCGACCATTAATTCTCCCCGTTAGCCCGTCCCGTTATCAACTGATACTCACGAGAGACATGGGGCCGGCTCTCTGGTGGCCTAATCAAACACCCGCTTGGTTCCTCAATCCCGTCCGGGGGAGACAGGCAGAAAAATTGCCCAAAGTGAAATGCCATGCAGAAAAGGATACAACACAAGACCACGCAAGCCCTGTCGCGCTGCCGAACGCCCTCGCCTCCAGACTTTTTACGTGTATCCGTATCAAACAGTGATAATAACCCTTGCGCAATGCACCAAACCTCGTCCATTCTCCAGATAATCTCACCATCAGAAACGCGCCCGTGGCTGTGGCTGCAGCAAGCCATGCCCGGCCCCTGGCCCTTGTAACCCGCTCACTCACTCACCCCCGTTGCGCGTTCACACATAATCGTTAGCACTAGCAGCTGTCTAGCGCAGAACCTCAGCCTGCCCCTTCTGATCCTGCCATGCCGAAGTTGCTGATGTGGACATGATATGATAAGCACGGCAGCGGGAACAACGCGCAGGCTGCAGAATGCGGTGCGGGCGGAACGCCAGTGTTGCTGTTTTGCTCGCTAACACAGCACCAGGCTGCATCGAAACAGTCACGCCTTCTCGGCAGGCAGGCTGTTTTGTCAGCGTTCGAGGGTTTCGCCCGCCCGCCGGAATTAACGACGGATACACAAGACTGAAGTTCTAATTCCTCAGGGTTATGAATCTCCCAACTCCGTGCTTCCCCTCGCGTGTGTGGTGCGAACACGGCACCGTCGGCGTTGAGAGTGTGAGGCTTATCTCCTATCCCCCATCTCCCCCAAGACTCGCACCCGGATACCCGTTCAAGTGCGAGGTGCCCGTCTTTGTGTGTGCCCCATCAAGTCCGCCCGCGCCGAGGCTGCCGTTCCGTGTGGTGCAGAGCTGCGGCCCCGAACCTCCTCGTCCTCCTTGCTCGCATTCGGTCAACCGGGCATTGTACTACGTGCATAAACCCCGCGACCTCCACGTTCCCCGTCAGTCCCAATAACTCAACTAGATTGCAGTAGACACAAGACCTCTCTCTATGTGTCTTTCTGTCCGCGGGATCCCACACGCCCCCTCTCATAGGGCAAAGGCTTGGACTCCTCGGGTGTCGTCTCATGCCCAGCTGTTTCGCGCAGAGGAACTGACATTGGCAGCGACTTGAGACAGCCCAGCCAATCATCAGGGCGGATCGAGCGTTCGGGCTCGGCACGGGCTGACGGACTGGTCAATAATTTTGACTCATTAGTAAACAAGAGGAAGGACCCTTGCGGGAAGGTAAAATTATACAATTATCAGATAATCCCTGTGTCAAGGCGTGTCAGTGTCTCGCCTTTTCTTCCTCTTTGTCTAAGCGGCCACGGGGTCTTGGGCTGCCTCTGCCTCTGCCGTGCCGCGTCTTAGTGTGTGTGTGAGAGAGTAGACTGGAGAAGACGCTACTGCGAAGGCCGTCGTTGAGCGGGAATGGGGCGTGAGTGAGGGGTGGAGGGGCAGACTCACGCTGCCCATCGAGTTCCCTGTCAGGTATCGACCATTTCGCCGAAGCATCGTGATCAGACGAAGAATCCCATCCCGCCAGCTAACCGAACACCCTAATTCTCCCATCGCGATTCACCATCCAACATTGATATCGTTGTCGTTGTCCTCCCTCGGGACCAAAATGAGATCCAGGGCAAGGCTTCTTGTTCCCTTCAGTAACGACCGGTGGGCAACTAGACACCTTCTTCACCGGTCCGTCGGACTGTTGTCTTGGCCCTTGAGCGTTGTTCTGCGTCTCCAGACGGATGCCGGACAACACAGCACGCCTTTCGGTTCGTCGCGAGCGCATTCGCATCGTCGATGTAAATACACTACATCGCCGATGAGGGGGCGAATTATACAGAGACGCGACGCTCTCACATCGCCACATCAACCCACGGACGCGACTATTGGGTGGGATGGGCAATAGTGATTGGCATCCCACGTTGCCTTAATCGATGACTGCTGCCCGCATCGAACAATTCCATCAGTTCTTACAAAGACAGCTACCAATCACACCAACTTGATCGGCATTATCAAGCCTTACCCGTTGCAAGCCCCCATCGGTCGCACATCCGCTCCCAGCAGCTAGGTAACTGTGGGGATGATTTGCTCTGTTCAGGTATCCCGAGCGGCCATCGACAGGTCGTGGAACTGTCTGCGATTTGGTGATGTTTGCCTATGCATTGCGCGCGCCGTTCGGAAAGACGAAAAGAGCAACATCAGCCATGTGTCATGAGGTGTCGACGCGGCAGCAGCTGACCCTGGCGCGCATGTGCACGAATAGTTGATGATACGCATAGACGGCTGCCAAGGCGTGGTGTTTCTCAGACTGAATCTCAGTGTTGTGGCATGCTTCAAAGGGCCGTTTGGCGATGTCTTCGTGAGGAGACGACCACAAGAAGATGGCCCCAACCAACGAATCACCTTACTTCAAGCCAAAGCTCTCACCATCTCCATTCTCCAACGCGTTATTTGAGTCACCCCTGAGCTGATACCCAACAATGTCTCTACCGCGGTTAGTCACAAAACGGTCTCGCGACATCACGATGTCGAGAGACGCCAAGGGTCTGTCTGTCTCTGCACAACTGCACTCGGGAGATTGTAGGCGTGTCGTGTCGTCGTGCAGGGTCTCTAATACCGAGACGAGCCTCCTCCGGCGCCGTCGCGGGAATGCGGCAGCACGCAGATTCTTGTCCCCAGAGCTGGCTAACTGACAGGCCCCGCCCGCGTTTCTTCTTTTGCACATCGACAATCGACACCAGCATCGACGGCCGACATCGACAATCGCACAGTCCGACAAGCGCCGTCCGGTGAGTCTCACGAACAGCGTCTCAGCGCGATCTCTTCATCATCTGTTTTCCACCTTCTACACTCCCCTTTTCTTCGGGCTCATCGTCCGCGGCAAGCAAAACCCTTTTCATGCTTGTCATCGAAACGAAACACGATCGAAACGCTGCTGGTGGTCGTCCCGTACCTATCCCATCCGCCGCTTGTGCTCGCTTGCGCGTGCCATGTGCCCTTGGTGCCTTGTTCCCAACTCTCCGGATCTCGATGACATGCCAATGTTTCCAATTTTCTTCTTCGCCGTCTCGATCGATGGCTCTTTTTTTCACAATCCCATCGGCAAAAGGTTTTTCTTCGTATCCCATCTCCGGCCTGCTCCATCGGCCACCCTTGCGTTCACAATTCCCTCTCCTCGGCTTGTCTATTTTCTGCTAGCCCTCGGCCGGCGCTAGGCTCATGATTCCATTGCATCCCTTGGAGGAGGGTATCGTGCCCTTCCCCGATTCGCATGCAACTATCGCGTACATTGCACTGCGCTTCCAGCCGTGCACCTGACATTGATCCGGTTAGTTTGCGATCGCGATCATAGACGCCGATGCTAGGCATCGATATTAGTGCCCGCTATTGGCCAACGGTGCACACTGCCGCCGTACTATCTTCACCCAATAATCTTTCTTTCAACGGCTCACCGTCTCATGTTTTGATGCGCCCGTCACTCTCTGCGGGCCTGGCTGTCAGGCGTCCCGATGACGAGTGTCTCTCGATTCTTCATCGTCGATGAGCAAAGCTGGTTTTTCTTAGGGTCGATGGCAGCACCATTCATTCCACTCGGCCCGGATTCCAACTGGATACCGAGCCACCTTTTCCCCTCGTTCGCAGCCTGCGCCGCGTCCCTCGGGGATCCTCTTCGGCGAAGGACCTTTTTTCTCGCCATCGAAGATTCGACTCTCGCCTCCCTACCCACAGTTCTACCCCCGAGGCGTTCTCCAGCACTCTGGGGCCGTGCTGTGAGCTCCATTTTGACATCGCCGATCCTGCCCTCATTTCAGCAACAGGCCGTCAGCTCGCCCGGCGCAGGATCCTTACAGGGAGAGGGGGGGTGCAGTCTCGGGGAGGAGCAGCAGCTGGTTCACCAAAGCCAAGCTTCTGCTCGGAGGACCCAGTGGGCATTTCGCGCTGGGGACACCCGTGCTGATCAGTATTGCCCTGGGTGAGGAGTCATCGCTCATGGTTCCGCTGGAAATGCCACCTCACCGAGTCTAGACCGTCGTCGAACTACGCTGGGATCTGGGGGGCAGGCTGTCAGGTTCCCGGCCATTGGGTACTCTCCCCCAAACCGTTCTCCGCATTTCATTGTGTCGAGGAGCGAAGGTTTATGGGTGCAGATGCAGACTCTCTGCCCTGCGGCTCTCGTGGGTTTCTCCCCCCTCTCTCATTCACACTCTCTGCTGCCTGCTCCTTCAGTATTAGGCTGAGTGGAACCAACAGAGTCGTCTTGCTGGGGGCATGGCCAGCGTTCCGTTGGCAGTTCAACCGACGCACACTCTCTTTTTCCCTGTTTCCAGTCGCAGTGTAACCATACGAAGAGTCTCGAGCCAGTCGCTCCTTCCGTTTGATATGGTGCCATTACTCGGGTCTTGGCTGGACGTGACAGGCCACGAGGGCAAAAAGAAGCCGTGAGTTAAATGGTTAGACCACACTCTGTTTCCTCAGCTGACTCGACTGTTTCCCAATCATCGTGAGAGGCAGTCGAGGGTGCCTGTCCCGTCGTCTCAATGCTCTTCTGTCATCTGAAGGCAGAGTTTGCCGTGTCCCGAAGGCCTCGTTGCCTTAGTCAAAGGGAATGTTATTTCTCGTGTTGTTCATAGCCTCTGAATGGCTGATGACGGCAGAGTTCACGGCACGCCCGAAGGCACGCCGAAATCTTGAGGCTTTTTCAGAAAAGAAACCATGTCTCGTCGAGAAGGGCCCCCCTCATACTATGCGGCATATGCCTCTTTTCCCTCGGGGTGTGTCAATATCTTCATGCAACGCAATTTCATGTCGTCCTGCCTTTAACAACACAGCGCGCTAGTCGCGCCTGATCGACCACCTCGATAAAGCAATATCGACCTCCAGAGAGAGACCCTCATTTGCCGTTACCCCCCCCCTTCTTGTTCCTTGTCCAGCAACTGCCGTCGAGGGTCTCGAGCAGCCGTCTCGCTTCACGCCTACCACAATCTCACGATGCCTCGGAATGTCGTTTCTTTTCTCCCTCTTGCACCCCCGTGATCTCCAGCTGGCATCACGGA
Organism: Colletotrichum sp. SAR11_59; assembly: GCA_025328345.1. Taxonomy (NCBI): domain Eukaryota; kingdom Fungi; phylum Ascomycota; class Sordariomycetes; order Glomerellales; family Glomerellaceae; genus Colletotrichum; species Colletotrichum sp. SAR11_59. The sequence goes on along the minus strand of JAKMXC010000578.1, from coordinate 28,212 downwards.
CATGCCATCCCAAAAGGGAGGAACGCTAACACTAACCCGCCGCGCGGACCGGGGGTTCGATTGGGGGGACCGGAAGTGATGTTCGGTGTCTAGAAGCGCCGTCGACGGGATGGCATGCGACGCCAATGTACGATGATGAAAGGGCCTGCATGATTGACCGCCAGGGAATGAAATTAGGCGTCTCCCGATCGATGACCTTGGTTTGATACTTGTGAATCTGGATTTTGGGTGGTTGTTGTCGTCTCCAGGGATGACGATGGGGGTGTAGACCATCACAGACGCGCATCGCCAAGGTGCGTCTCAACAGCAGAAGTTGTCGTGCGATGGCATGCGAGTCGGATCAGCCCTCGGCGTACGGAGAAACATGGCGAGTGGGACTTTGTCAATCCTTCAGTAGATACAGGCGAGATGCGATGATGGTGCGTTGCTCAACGTCAATCCTGAAGTTGACCTTCTCACGGCGTGCGAGAGACGTCGTCACCCCGTTGAGGCTATACAACGGCTCGGCACACGGCGTCGCTTAGGCTGGCTGAGACCCTTGGGACTAAAGCACGCCCGCCGTAGTGTGAAGTCCCTGTATGCGAGATGACATACCGGATAAAGTACAGCGTAACTTCGCTTGGGGAAAACGGTGGTCGGCCGTACGCACACCGTGACGACAACGGCGCCCCTGAGAAGGGGTGACAGGCTGTCGTTTTCCGTCCCAAGAGACCGACGGGCGTCGCTAAGAGCTCACCGCATAATCGGTTATTTCGGCCTTGGTGCCATTTCTGCCGTTCGTCCAGTGGCTTCCATACAGGATGAGGCCCGAAGGCTGAGGCTCATGATGCCGCATCCGAGGTGCCCCGCTCCGTCCTTTGCGGGGCCGCGGGGTGCGTCCATGTCTCGGAGAGTTTGCTCCGGTGGGGGAAGCTTCCAGCAGACGTCGGGAGAAGCGGGATTGGCTCGGTTTAATGCCTGGTGCTTGTGTAACGAACGACTGTTGGGTTATGGTTTGATACTTTTTGAGTAACGAGGTCGTCGTCGTTGTATCGGCCTCCGATCATCTCGATCGGCGGATGAGACCCTTGTTTGCGGGCGCCTCATGCAGGGCTGAGATGGTTCACGCAGGGTTTGAAGGTGTCCAGATGAAAGGTAACGTTCAGGGTGATATCCACTCCCTCATGTATGGAAGTAGATAGAATTGAGGATAGGAATATGTGTGGCTACGGCAGCATTCTGTTGCTTGAGCATATCCCACATCGGGTATCCCATCCGCGGAACCAACCTGCGAATCATTTTCAGTGCTGTTTGCATAGTTTCTATGACGAAGGAGAATTTACGTACCACGATGGCCCTTTTGGTGTTGCTTCTCCGCTTTCTTCTGTGTGGAAGCGTGCGGAAACCAATATCTAATACGTGGTTGCTACAAGTCAGCCGACAAATATGCAGCAACGGTTGGTGTTTGCCTATGAGCGGATCTTGTCTTTAGTAGATGCAACGGTGAAAAACATCTATCTAGGGACTAAAGAAGGTTTGACCAACCTGCTCATGGTACGATGATATCGGGCTGGCGGCAGGCAACGTTAGCTTCTTACCGTATGCAATCTTGATCCCATCTATCAACCGACCAGGAAAACAATGAAACAGACGCACAGAAATACTTGTGCTTCATAGACAGTGATGTACTTTACTACGCCAAAATACTCAGCAGCACGGTCTTAGGTGCGTGTCTCGTAAACATCATTCTTGCTACATTTCCAACGGTATTGTAACATTGTCTTGCCTCTAGCTACATAACGTGATCTGCACTCGGACAATAACGCTGCAAGTATGTAAGTTTGCCAACTTGAGATATGATAGAATGGCTTGACGGGTAGTTCGAGGTGCCCCTAATGACCCGCGAGACTCTACTCGCTTGCCATGGGAATACCACCTCCATCTACTCATGAATACACATCCATAGACAAGAATCGGCTAGTAAACAAGACTTAGATCGTGGGCAAGCAGTATGGCCTGAAATTCAGCAAATGCATCGATGGTACATGTGATATGCTGGAGTAAGCTGTTTGCGGACAGAACATGGCCACATAGTTAGCACAAGGAAGTTTTCTTCTCCCCTGGATTCAGTAACAAGAGACTGCTGAGGAACGACACCATTGAGCAATTCAGCTTCCAGGAAGCTCTGGTCAGTAAGAAATACATAATAATCACATCAAACGGTCCAAACGACCCGAGGCGAAGTCTGTTGCCCGGCTTCTGGTGACATCAGCTCCGTCCTCGTCCGGCTCTGCAGGTGCCCCGCCTTCCGCGTTTCCACCGGCCGGCCCAGAGTATCTCGGACCCCGGCTTCCGGCATAATCATGTAGCACCGGCCACGACGCAAACAAATCTAAAGTTCTCCGAGCAAACAACAACCGGCAGTTAGAAATGGGAGATTTTTACAGCGACAAATTCGTACAGGCCCCATCCGAGACCCACCGATTCAAGCAACATCCACTTCACAACGGGGCCGCAACTGAATGAGTCACGATTGGGCTCCAGCAACACATCCCAATTCAGAGATATCAATCCTCGATAGTCTAGTGGTGAGGATATCGGCTTGTCATTGGACACAATGCGCCGGGGACCGGGGTTCAATTCCCCGTCGAGGAGTTCTTTTTGTGTCTTTATACTGTTACATTTTTGTTTTCATTTTGAGTTTTGCTGTCTGGGCGGATATTCCTGGCTATCCAGGCGGGTAGTAAGTATTGACGAAAACAGGGATAATAACGAAGACGATAGTAATAACGATAGAAATAGGAACGAGAGGGGCAACAGGGATGACAGGGATGGCAGGGACGACAGGGACGACAAGGACGATAGGGACGACAAGTATAACAGGGACAACAAGGACAACAGGGATAACAGGGGTAGCAGGGACAGTAGGGACGGTAGGGACAGCAGAGATAATATAGACAGTAAAGACGATAGGGACAATAAGGATAATAGAGATAACAGAGATAATAGATTATCAATGAATGAAAACTATTATACCTAGTACAGTTACCCGCCCGAATAGCAAGACTCTTCATTTTTGTTCTATCAACGGAGCGGTCAAGTAAATGTGATATGGCGTATTTGCTTGCATTTACCTGGTTGCATTTGAACGGAAGTTTCAGTCACAGAATCTAATTGAACCTCAGACATCTATATCCTCCACTGCTCTGGTTGAACCCTTGAATTTCTAAGAATGAAACAAACCGGCAGCGATCCAGACGGCATGGGCATAATGATTTCAGGCGGCAATACTGTGCAGTGTCTACGTAGATGTGACTCTAAAAGACAATTACAGCTTGAGCAATTCAAGTTTAGACCTATGGCTTAGAATTGCGGGTAACCGCGGAAGCTTACTATCACATAATACTGAGAACATCAATAGAACATGAGAATAGGAGTATAAACTAGGCCTTATGATCTCTTTATATCAACCTTCTTGTCTCGTCGTCGTCTTTCTTCAGAGAAGCACCATAAATATAGAACTGCTCATCAGGCCACGCTGTGGATGATTACAGGGTCCAGGGTCGTGCGGAACACATGCGTCGAAACCCCCCCAATCACATCCGCCGTCAGCTTCTGTAACCGACGCTGACGGCAGCACTTCTTCATCTCATCCCAGCGACCAGGAAATCGCGCCCACGACGGTGCCACAGGTGAGACCATGCATGCGACACAGCACCAATCACATCCTCACGTTCGGCCGTCGCAGAACCCACGCGCACCATCAGATGTGGAAGTGATCGGAAGGGGGGCCCAGGAGAAGAGAGAGAGGAGGAGCCTGAGGGAGGTCTGGGCCAAGAAGCACGGTTTCGGAGGCACCCCTAAAATCCTCGTCCCCTCTCTTCCTCCCCCCTCCCCCCCTCCATTTCACACGCTTTCGTTTGTGTGACCCGTGCTGCTGGTGCCGCCGATTCGCTTTTTCTCGGTCCATCTCCCCTTGCGGCCGGACGAACTTGCGATTTGCAAACCCAAGCCGCCGGTAACATGTCTGATTCGAGAAACGGGGACGACGTGAGTTGACCTGCCTTTGATTCCTTCGCGCTCTCTTCCGCCTTACTCATTCAGTCCAATGTGCCCTTCCTTTGCGCGCCGAAAGCGCGCCCATCTCCCGCTCCGGTCGGCGCTCGGCGGGCGGCAGTGCGCTGGGTACACGACTTTGCTGACGTGCTGCACGTGCAGGATACTCACCGTGACGACGATGGCGACTTTGATCGCATCTCCGTCGATGCCGAGGTGCGTCCAGTCCTCTCATTCCCTCATCTGTTTGTAGGTTAGCTGAGACTCGTTCCAGTCCTTGGACGAGGCGCTGCCTCCATCTTTAATTTCCGTGCGACCTAGCATCCGTGAATACTGCAAAGAGAACGGCCGCACGTATCACAAACTCAGTGAAGGGAGTGAGTACGACGCATGACATGGCCGAGACAGCTGACCGACCTCCATGACACCCGAAGAATATATACTGCCCAACGATGTTGTATGTCCCTCTTCAACCTACAACCATTGGTGAATTGCCTCTGACCCGTCACTAGCTGGAGCAAGATCGATTATGTAATGCTACCCGTTGGAGACCATGAAGCTATTCCCACTCACTCCATCATAGACTTACAGCACCAGCTGTGGTTATTAACATGGGACGACAAACTCTGCATGAGCCCGATGCAGGACAACGCAAAGCGAGTCCTTGATATTGGCACCGGTACGGGTATTTGGGCTATGGAATATGGTAAGCATTCTGAGCGTAGCCACGCTAGGTCGCATCTAACGTGTCGCAGCGGACCTTCATCCCGAGACCATGGTTTGATGACTTCTGGGCCATGTATCCGGTGAGACGCTAATGTGATCAAGGTCACCGGGGTCGATCTCAGTCCCATCCAACCTGACTAGTATGTCCCTCCAGCCCACTGACCCGCACGGGGCTGACTTGGCAGTGTGCCCCCGAACTGCATGTTTGAGATCGACGACGTAGACAAGGATTGGAGATGGACGATACCCTTCGACTTCATCTTCGTGCGGCACATGAACTCATGCTTCAAAAGCTGGGAGAAGATGCTGTCGCAGGCATTCGAGTGGCTACACACCCACCCCGACCACATCGCGAAGCCAGTCTAACTGTTGCAGGCACCTCGAGCCTGGCGGCTACATCGAGCTCCAGGACAACGCGTGGCCGATTCTGTGCCCAGACGACTCCATGCCCGAGACCAGCGCCATCGCCAGGTGGTCCTCGTTGCTTGTCGAAGGCTGCAACAAGATCGGAAGCTCAATCGACGTGCCGACACGGTTTAAACAGCTGCTTGAGGAAGCAGGCTTCGAGGCCGTCGTCGAGCACAAGAGGATCTGGCCCGTCAGCCCTTGGCCCGCGAAGAAGAAGCTGCGAGAGGCAGGCTGGTGGGTTCAGGCGGGGAGCTTGGCGGGCCTCGAGGCGTCTACGCTGGCCGTCTTCACGCGCGTTCTGGACTGGACGGAGCAAGATACGAAAGACTTTTGCGAGGAGGTGAGGGAGGAGTTGCTGAATCGATCGGTTCATGCGTATTGGGAAGTGTAAGTCGATCCTATGCGGATGACTTTCTATGTTAAGAACCAGGGCATCCACTTACTTGCTTTTGCAGATTTAGCGTTTGTGGGAGGAAACCGTACTATGCGTAAGTGGACTGGGGAGAATTTTAGTCAAAAGGCTGGGCCGCATATCACCCATTTCCTTGAGCAGGACATATGGGAGGCACCTCGTTTGCATGGGCGAAGGCGTTTGGGATTGGAGGATTAAGTCAAAGTCACAACAAGAAATGGCAACGCCACACTAATTTCACCATTTGTTCTTCATAATGTGATGTGTTTCATCTGGATCATCGAACGCCAGGCAACAGCAACGCTATGATGTGGCACAGCAAAGTACCACGTGGCCACGTCGTCTTCATAATAAAGGTACTTCGAATTGGAGAATTGTAAGGCTTTCCATGGCGCAGATCCCAACTTCACATCATGAATCTGAAGAACTTATGGCATGCGCTCCCACTCACGTCCGGCTTCTTCGCACCAACATGTCCCTCAGAAATCCACGCCACGATTCCGGAATCAGACGGTCACTGGGTATCCGACCGCAGATCAAAAAGCATACACCAGATTCATTCCCTCCTCGAGACCTGCCCGGAAATTACAACCCTTGACCTGCGATTCGCGCTTATCGGGTGCATCGGTTTTCCGGAGCGATGGAGTTTGCCCTTGGACCCAGCAGGCCACACGAAGTATGTATCAGCAATACAGGACCTCTCCCTCGATGGCTACAACTTTGCGGACTCTAATTTGAACTACATCTCACTTTACGGATGGGATCACACGCTACAGTGGATTACGTCGGGGAATGCTTACAAGTTCCTAAAGTGGCGTCTGCTTCCGCGAAACCAGAGGGTAAAGACGAATCTGGAGTTGTGGCTCGAAGCCATGGACTTTTCTCAACTTCGAAACCTGTCAATTAGGTGCGATTCATGCCGGGATAGCTCTACCGACTTGATCGCGAAGCTCCTCGCTCCCAAATTACCAAGCTTACGATCCTTGTCTGTCGAAGGCCCGGACATGCTCGACTTCATCCTGGCCATACCGGCTGGCTCGCTCAACCAGTTGACCTGGACCGAGCCTCAATATTCTGAGGAAACGTTAAGACTGATCCTCGAGCACCACGGAAGCAGTCTCATCGGGCTAGAATGGAGGAGCGCTGAAACTCTCTACCGCCCTCGTCCCCTCTTACCAATGCCGATCTTGCGAGACATCGGACAACTCGCACCGCGTCTCAAAGCGCTCACCATAGACTTCAACCGCCACAACATAAGTTGGCCCTTGGATGATATGGCGACTCTTATGAAGAGCATTCCAGGCACCCTTTCAAAGGTGACAGTCTACTTTGAGATGGCTAGCGAATATCGGAGGCAGAAGAACGACTTTGACTGGGGCGGCCGGGGAGAGACCATCGAGGAGTTTGCACAGCCTTTGCTCAACTCTACGACCGCGCGAGAGCTGGCGCATTTCTTGCGAGACCGCAGCGGGCAGTCTCTGGAGCAGGTGGAATTCTTTGCGGGGGATTGGGAACCGGACTGGGGCGAGCCGCTTCAGTTCACGGATTGGCTTCATCAACGACAAGCATGGGTTCACTGTGACATGGGTAAGAGAGGGGGAGAGATTATGTGTCATGGGAATGATACTGTTGTGCCAAGGGTTGATCAGAATCATGTATGACGGGCAAGAGGATGTGACGTAAGGTATTTCGCGAGGAATTCGAACTACAAGAAACGAAAACATACTGATCGGCAAGATATAGTCATTTCATGAGCTGAAGTTTCTTTTTAGAAGACACAGAACTATCAGCAGCTTCATGCTTACACGGAAATAAACCCACGATGGACGTAGTTGCGTACTCATTGACTTGATGGATAGGAACCCCCCCTGAAAAGCACTAAACTCGATAGCAATTCCTCAATCACTGATAAGAACAGAAAAGACCGAGTCTCACAGACAAACAAACGACTGGTCAGATTTTCTTTATCAACGCCAACAAAGGGCCTTATGTCGTGCTACCTACCGAATGTGGCCAAACCCCGCGCCGCCATAAGCTCGCGCAATTCGGGGTAAGCGGCACGATTCCAGTTGCTTAGGTGAGCTGTCGCAACGACTCCGCAGCGTGTTTTAGTGCTTAGCCGACCTAAATCCCGATTCCCGCCCGCCCGCCGCGGTACTGCGCTCATTGATCATCTCTGAGTCGATGGCGAAATCTGCAACCCTTCAAGACGACATCGCGCGCCTGTGGAACCTTGCACTGCAGGCAAGGGTGGTGCGCAAGCGCAGCACAAAACCAGAATGGCAGACATCACAGTCTCAGAGGCGTCGCCTCTGCTTCCCGCCGCCTCCTCCTCCTCATCATCACCACCCCCACGACGTCCGGACATGGCGTCCAGAATCAATACGGCCCTCTGGGGCCCGCCGTCGGTCGAGCGCTCGCTGCTCATCAAGCTCGACTTCACCGTGCTCATCTACTTCTCCGTGGTGTGGTTCTTGTTCGGCATCAATCGCGCCAGCTACAGCACCGCCTATATCAGCGGCATGAAGGAAGATCTGAACTTCCAAGGGAAAGTGAGTTGCCTTTCATGAAACACCAAACACCGGTTGGTCCGGTTCCATATTGACTCCGTCTCAGGACTTCAACTACATGCACACGATCTATCTCGTCACATACGCCGTGTTCCAGATCCCCTCAACCTCAATCTTGACCATTGTCAAACCGCGATACGTGTTTGTCGCCGCAAACACCGTTTGGAGCGTGCTCACACTGGTCACCTTCCGTGCGACCCACGTCTATCAAGTCTTCATTCTCAATGGGTTTGAAGGCGCCTTTTCTGCCATTGCATAGTAAGTCCGCCTTTGACGCTTGTGAAATGAGACTCGACATGTACTCACACTTCTCAGCGTGGGTGCGCATTTCATCTACGGATCGTGGTATAAGCAATCTGAACTTGCTACCCGCGCAGCCGTCTTCTGCGCTTTTGGCAACCTTGGCAATATGGCGGGAGGCTGGATCCAGGCTGGTCTCCTGGCCTCTCTCTCCAACGGCCCGATCGCTCCATGGCGGCTCATTTTTGTGGTGGTTTCATGCGTTACTATCCCCTTCGCCGTATTTGGTGAGTGAGACCCCCCAATGGTGACAGACAAGCGGAAGACTGATGTGAAGGCAGGCTGGTTCGCGATTCCCGATCTGCCAGAACACCGCTCCGCCAGGTTCCTATCTCCCGAAGAGAGGGACCTCGCAGTTACCCGCCTCGGCCGGACAAAGGCCAAAGAATGGGATTTGAGCATCTTCCGGCGTGTCCTTCTCAGCTGGCAATTCTGGCTGCTCCCAACCGTGTTCATGCGTACGCCTCCTCTTAACATAGCCGGCCCCTGAGTTGATGCTAATAAGCGATAACAGTCTACTCGCTCAGTGTCCAAGCGATACAAAACAATGTGATGCCCCTCTGGATGGCTTCTCGCGGCTATAGCGTCATCCAACAGAACAACTACCCGACAGCAACCTACGCAACAGGCATTATCGCAACGTTCATCTACTGCGCAGTATCCGACAAGCTTCGCTCTCGCTGGCAGGCTTCCCTGTGCATAGGCTTCACTTTCATCGTCAGCAGCGCCATCTTAATCTCAGACCCGCCAGACGCGGGCTACTTTTTCGCCTTCTACCTGATGGGAACGACGTACGCGCCGCAAGCGCTCTGGTACTCATGGATGGCCGATCTCACTGCCCACGACCTGCAACTCCGAGCAATCACGACGGGTTTCATGAACTCATTTGATTTTGCCTTTGTGGTACGTTCGTGTCATCAACGAAGTGATGTTTTGTTTCATTCACTAACTGGGCCTAGACGTGGTGGCCTCTTATCTTTTATCCCGTGACCGACGCGCCAAACTACCAAAAGGGGTACATTGCCAGCTTGGTGACGGGGGCGCTGACCGTGCCAAGTATCTTGTTGATTGCTTTTCTCGAGAGGAGAGGAAGACGAAACGGAACTATTGCTAGCAATATCAACGAAGGTTCCTATTCAGACGAACACACTGACACCGTCGAACACACCAATGCCAACGAGCGCACTAACACCGACGAAGATGTAAACACGGCAAAGGGCGCCGAGATAGCGACAGATGTGTCGCGTAGGTAATTAGATTGCTTTACATAGAGTACCTGTGAGGGCAGCATAATTCATCACTGAAGTTGGCACATTTTTCGACGGGACCATTCCCTCACTGTCGCTGCGAACTTCATAGTCATTCGATCTACTTGTCTCTAAGAGGATTCAAAAGCTCATTCCCGCGCTTCGAACCCTCTCCACCCTCCTATCCGGCCAGAACCAATCTGAATGTCTGCAACTGGAAGGGACCAAGGTCAACCTCAAACTTGCCATCAACCAAGGGAACATCTGCTTCGTCGTCCTCCAGAAGATTCGTCTTGTGCACACTCTTCAAATTCCACCTCGTCTGCACCGTCGCTCGTCCGCGTCCACCAAAGCTCTCGTAGATTCGGACAATGACGCTCTTTCCCGGCCGCACGGGCAAATCGCCGCTGCTGACGTCCTCATCATCTTCTCCGCGCTTGATAGTGTCGAGGATAAGGTTCTTGTCACCATCCAAGACGATTGGAAACCCCCTCAACGGCGAGTCCGCGGACATCCACATCAGCGTCAATGGGTTGTTGAAGTTGAAGGCAGCTCTGACTGTATCCGGGCCAAGAGGACCCTCGTGAGGCAGGATGGCCCATCGGATGGTGTGCTTGCCCATGTCGGCCTGGTCATCGGGAGCCTTGGCGGAGCGTAGGAGCGAAAGCCTCATGATGTTGCCGACTGTGGCGAAGCCGTACTTGCTGTCATTGAGAATCGAGACGCCGTAGCCGTATTCCGAGAGATCGGCGTATTTGTGGCTGCACACCTCAAATTTGGCCATGTCCCAGCTGAGTCCAGAGTGTCAGCGAACCGCAAGGAAAGGGTTCACGGTGATCGTTACTTACGAGGTGTTATAGTGAGTTGGCCGCCGGATGACACCGTACTGAGTGTCATAAGATGCCTCATGGTGCCGAACATCCACCGGAAACTCGACCTTCAGGAACTTCATCGTCTCATGCCAGTCAACTTCCGCAGTGCACTCCACATACGACGGGCTGGCTTCCTCATCAAAAGGCTCATCAAAAGGAGCACTGAGGCTGATGGTGGTCTTGATAGAGCTAACGTCGCTGATCTTCGTCTTTGTGACAACGCTGACCTTCAGAGGGCCGTCTTCAAGAATCGAAGTGGTTGACCCGTGTAGCTCTTCCCGAGTTTCGAGATGGAAAATCTCCACGTCCCAAGCCTGCCAGTAGATGGGTTTATCATCGAAAATGACGAACTGGTTCGCTTTTCCTGCGAGAACCTGGCGCTTGGTGCTGTAGTCGTACAAGGAGGTGATACACCCTCGCTCGACTACCACGGAGAAGCGGGAGTTCTGCAGTTTGAAGACGCCTTCGGAAATTTCCTCCACGGTCACTAACTTCTTGGCTGTGGCTGTTGGGGTATCTTGAATAGAGAGGAAGGTCCCATTACCTTCGGCGATGACAACCGACCCGTTGCTAGCGGAAAGTACCTCTTTGCGGGGCCACGCCAGGGTGTTGAGAGCGAGTTGCTCGTCATCAGCAAACCTTGGCTCGGGTCCCTCGAATACACTCAGAGTGCTGTATATATCTTGGAGAAGGGTGTCGCGAATTTGGAAAACGTTTGAGTAGATCTTGACGCATGTCAGTTCAATTTCGTATGTCTGGGGCTGTAGGGCATACCTTGTCCGAGTCGTCATAGCACATCCCAATTGCTGTTCCAGGAAGACAATCGTGGAATTGGCAGAGCAGAACGCCCTCCCACATCTCATCGAGTTCCTTCTTGGGATACTTGTACGAGGGATCATGAATGGAGGAAATCGTGGCAAGTAGCTCGAGATCTCTCAGGAGAAACTCAGCCCGTCTATTATTGTTCTTCGTAGCGGCTTGAGTCGTGTAAGTGCCACGATGAAGCTCAAAGTACAGCTCCCCATGCCAGGTTGGAAGCGTGTGAGCCTTTTCTTCCAGCTTGTCGAAGAAGTCGTCAGGGGTGCCGCCGAGATGAACTCGGGGGAGAAGCCCGGTGGTGTCCGCGAGGCCTCTCAGTCTCCGAAGTCTCTCAATCTGCTGCCAGGTAGGGCCGCCACCGCCATCACCTTTTCCAAACTGGAAGAATGTCAATCGACGATCAACGAATAATGCACAGCTTTCGAACCGATAGGGTACTAACTGCAAGGAGAGAAGTATGGTCTTGATCTAGCGTCCTGTGCTGTGTCATGCTCTTCTTGATGTTGTCGAATGTTGCGTCGGCACAATAAGTCTTAGCGGGCGGCATGTGGCAAATGACTTGACTTCCATCAAGAGCGACCCTGCATTACTTAGATTAGCAAAGACCCCATGGAATACCTGGAAGTAAACCGCCTCTTACCAGTTGAAGGAAGTGTGAGGAAACTCATTCATGTTGTTGAAGCAAATCTTCTGCGTTAGAAACCTGTTCATCCCTGCTTGCCGACAGAGTTGAGGGATCTGACTCGACTGGCCGAATGTGTCAGGCAGCCAGCAAGTGGTTGACCGAAACCCAAAGTTACTCTCAAAGAACCTTTGCCCGTAGAGGAACTGTCGAACAAGGGATTCGCCACTCGGCATGTTTGTGTCATGCTCGATCCAGCAGCCTCCGATGGGTTGAAACTGGCCCTCCTTGACTTTGGCTTTCACTCGTTCCCAGGCGTACGGGTAGCCCTCCTTCAGCCATTTGAACTAACACGGTTCGCATTAGCAGTGACTCTCGAAGGCCAGGAAAGTGACGTCTCACTTGCTGAGCTTGAGAGCAAGCAAACTTCAGTTCAGGATACCGATCCATCAAATCGCACTGGTTAGACCACGACCGGACGACTTTACGCTTCGTCTCTTCCCACGGCCACAACCAGCAGGTATCGATATGACAATGCCCAACAGCGAAGACATCAGGCACCTTTTCGCTGCGCACAGAAAACACCTTGTCCGAGTTGGTGTCAGGACCGAGATACTCTTCAGCAATCCTCCGACTCTTTAAAATCGGTTCCCGATCACCGGCTTTGAAAGTGTTGATGATCCGCGTCGCAATGTTCAAAGCCTCGCGCTGCTCCCACGAGTCCTCGGGAAACTCCTGCGCAGCCTGGTGAATCACCTCGATATCCGTGTGCAGCTTCCGCGCCTGCACGTCAACGGCGACAATCTCCGCCTTGGCGAGGACAAAGTACTTGTTCGGGTCCGGCGGCTGGATCGCGTCGCCGTTGGCGTTGTTCTTGAAGATGGGATCGCCGGCCGCGTTTCCAAATATTCCGTTGCACGCCATTTCGATGAATACGGTGTGCATGTCGCCGTCCTTGAACGCCTCCGGGATGATCCACTCGATGCGCTCGCCGCGGCCAGTTAGGCCCTGAAGGGGCTCGCCCTGGGCTGTCCAGACGGTGGCCTCGTTGCTGCAGTCCCAGTGCAGCTCGAGGTGCTCCATCTGGCGCATCTCTTCGGGGATCGCGATCTCAACACGGAACCAGTGGGTCGACCATGAGGGGCCGAAAGAGTCCCCAATCTGGGTCTTACGGAAATCGTTCGTCTGAGCTGTGGCTTCTGAGAATGACGGTCGGCTTGTGCCAGGGCTGTCCCAAACCGAGAGTTGGAGGTTTGGTGGCTCAGAGCACACCGCCAGATGTAGCATCCTGCGGAAACATGTCAGTTGTATTGGTCAGGGTCGAGGTCGCCAAAGGGGTCGTACGAAAGCAGATTAACCTTCTCCCATTGTCCCGGAGAGTAAAAGTTGGCCGTTCGGTCTCTGTAAAGCTTGTTCACTCTCTTGCCTACTGGAGCTGGTGCCCTCAAAGGGTATGATGTTGTCGGGGACGCAGGCTGGTGGCCACAGGAAGTCCCATGTCCGCACATGTTGAGTGCCCGCAGAGCAGATTATCCTTCAGTTTCAAAATAGCGAATCTTCCTGGCAAGATTACAGGCACAAAACCTGAGAATGTATCTCATCGACGCCTAAAAGTTCACGATAGCTGTGCCTTTAGTCGGAGTGAACCCCTCCATCGGCTTCTTCTCCGCGCCAACAACCGATATCCGGCCGGCAATCACCGGGTGTCAACCCCGACTGGCTGGGGAGTTCGGTGCCGACGCACCCCCACGCAATCCATCGTGTCAAGTCCATGGCATCTTTCATTCCTACTAGCCGGGTTGTTCGTGCTGGGATACCAATTATGGAGGCTGGTGGCCAGCTGAGCACTGTGAGCAAACATGCAACACGCGTCATCCTCCAGAAACGACTAGTCCAGCATGGTTCCTCCACCGTCGCTAATGGCCTGGGTGCGAGACCCTCGCATATGCCCCTCTCGTAAGACAAACAAGGCGGTTAAACCACAAATTTCGCCCGTTAGAGGAGTGGATTTCGTGGGGTCTGGGGTACTAGAAACACCGTCCGGGGCTGGTGAGGGGAAACCTGGGTCTGGCAAATTGCAATGTTGCGGCCAATGGCTTCAGGGTCCACTCTGAAGGTCGTCCTCTGGCCATTATTATCATGTGATGGTCTTAAGCGATGTTTGGTTCAAAGCTAGAGGTGTAGTAATGCACGAGATTTGTCTGCTCACTGTGGCTCGATTCCAGATCCTGGGCCATGCATGTACGCAGGTGCTCATTGGGTATCAATATCTCATATCCACTCCACGCTGCAATGTTTACATATCCCACCGGGCTCATATACAATCGCTACTAGTGGCTGGGCATCCTCCCAGGTGCGTTGCTTGCAAACACGCGTCACAACACGCGTTGCATTAATGCAACGAGACTGACAAAGACTCTCTCTAGTAGTTGTATCTGAAGTTGACGTTTTCCTGGGCTGAGTTAGCATTGTGTTACCACGATGAGAAAATATAGATTGCATCGTACCTTGTCGGTGATGTCCTCGAAAGCATGCGCATGCGCAACATCCGCAACAGCCTCTCCTCGCGCGATCTTGGCCTCGCGAGACTTATTCTGCCATACGTAATACGTACGCAAGGCAAACAACGTGACTTCTAGCAGAGAAAAGCAGCCAATGATAATAGCCAGCGCCAGAAAGTAGCGAGGCGCATCTTGCGAGCGGAACACCTGCGGCCCAATGGAGTTGCCAGCAGCCCAGAAAACGAAGTTGCTGCAAATGACGACGCCCTTCTTGGTTTGGCCGGCGACGTTACGTGTAACGAGCGAAAGAGCGAGGCCGCTGCAGGCCCAGAAAGAGATCATGATATAATAGGCAAACAACAGGCCGACCTTCTTGCTGGGTTCGAACGGGACCGTGAGAAGGACGACGGTGCCTGCGATGGTGGGGGCAACGGCGGCCATCATGGCGAGGATTGTCTGCTTATAGCGTCGGTCGATCCAAGCGGCCGTTACCATCGTGATGATCTGCAGGATGCCCGTTACGCTCTGGAGAAGCTGAGTCTGCCAGGTCGTGTAGCCGAAGCTCTGAGGACGATTAGAGACCGCAACAGGGAGGTGTCGGTCGGATGCGGCTTACCTTGATGATAATATTGGCAAACGCACCCAATCCGCCGGAGGGAAGAGTGGTGAGAAGCTGAATCAGAGCGAACCCGTAGACTACGAGTCATGTCAGTTGATGGCAGGCGAATTGTCGCGTGCTGACTGACCTTGAGGATCCTTGAAAGCCTCCCAGACCTGCTCTTTGCGGTATTTGCGGTTCTGAAGACCGGTCCGATTGGAACGAACCCGCTCTACCATGAGCTTCTTGTCCTCCTCGCTGAAGCAGTGCGCCTTCATGGGCGAGTCAGGCATCCACCACAGAACGAAGAGACCCCAGAAAACAGTGATAATGCCATAACTCATGAAGAGCGCTTGCCACGACTTGATCGGCGAGGAGTGTGAGATGAAGGAGAAGGCGAAAGCCAAAAGTCCTCCAATGATTTGTTGAAGACCGTTCATCATATACCTGTTCTTGCATTAGTGTACTGGACAGCTCGATATAACGCATGTGTACGTACCAAAGGATTGCGGTGGTGGCCTGCTCTTCACGCTTATACCACATGGACGTCAACAGGACGAAACTAGGTTGACAGACGGCTTCAAATGCGCCCAAAAAGCCGCGGACAATGACGAGACCGACGAAATTGTGACAGGCTGCGTGCAAGCTGAGCGTTACTCCCCACATGATGATGTTGAAAGCAAGCCACTTCGCGATCGGGATCTTTTGAATGATGTAGTTTTCCTGACCATGATCAGCTCCAAGTTCACCAATGATTTTCATTTTCATCCATACCGGGTATTCTACACAAAGGATGACGATGTAAATGATCGTTGTCAACCAGGCGTACTAAGATCCATTAGCAGAGCTCTAATCACAATCAGGTCAGTGACCCTACCTCTTGCCCCTTCAAGTTGGTGTCGTCGATGATGCCCATGATGGACGCGAACGACATCGTCCCTTTATCCAAAGACTGCATGAAGTAGGTGAAAATCATCACAGCCAAGACCCTCTTGTCAATCATTCTCTTCAATCTCTTGTTGGTCGCTTCGTCGATGTCGACGATGCCCTCGCTGGCATATTGGGCAACTTCTCGGTCGACCAAGGCGTAGTTGGTCTGCTGCTTCGTTTCGCCTGCGTCTTCCACCACCTCAGGCGCCTCGTTGACATCGTCCTTGTTGCCCATCATGGACTGGACCGTCTAGAAATATTGCTCGAAAGATGGGTGAAGTATAGTCTGCCTTAACAACTAGGAAGAGGGATCAAGCATCATCAAGAGGTCGGAAGAAGATTTGAGGCGCACCCCAAGCTTTTAAGTAAGCCGGCACAAACCTTGGCCAGATCAACAGAGACATACGTCCCGAAAGCTTGGGAGCACCGGGGTGCCTTCCAGCACAGCAACCATCAGGACTATCCACGCGACCTTCAAGCACACGCGGCCCTTTGCAGCCATTGCACCGACCGCTACACCTAAACCAGGCCAGCTCCCGTCAACGCTGCGACATCTCGCCAAACGAATCCAGGCGCCTCGGCTATATTTGGCCGGCCGGTCATATTTGCCGTCAACAAAGCTGGAGGCAGAGACCCAGGCGTGCTGATGCGGAGGCGGGGATGGACCGGGGTGATGTGCGGGGGAGGAGTCCGGGCCGGCTATCGGGATGCCAGTCTTGGCCAACCAGGTCACCCCGTGAGCGTGGCCTGTCGTGCGGAGAAGCTTCTGTCGTCCCCATTGGGGAACTCAAGTCAGTTAGCTGATCCTCCTGTCGAGAGACCCGGTTTTCACTCCGGCTGAAGCGCCTGAATAGAGATCGGCCTTGGCGGGCTACCGACTTCGGGCCGGGAGACACCGGCGCCCAAGTATTTTGAGGGGAACCATCTGTCGTTGCAGCAATTGTGACCAGGGAGCCGTAGTATCATTGCGAACAGCTTGTGAGTCAACAGCATCATGTTCGAGCAGCCCATCGTAGCGTTCTCGCGCTCAGAGGGCGACGGGCTCTTCAATCTGGTCGGTGCAACCATCGTGGTTGACGAATCAGACCCCATCGGCATTCACATTGCGGCACAGAATCTTGCCAACGACTTTGGCCGCGTCACAAAGTCTGACCTGAAGCCTTTGCTCGTGTCCAAGGAACATGAGGTCGATGCTGACACTGGCGCGGACGTTGGCATTCTCATTGGATGCATCGAGTCGAGTCGTCTGCTCCAACGGTTGGAGAAGGACGGAAAGCTCGACTTCGGCCAAATTCGCGGAAAGTGGGAGTCATTCCTGACGGCCCCTGTCACTGACCCCTTTCCGGGATGCAGAAAGGCGCTTGTGATTGCAGGGAGCGACAAGCGCGGAGCGATATTTGGTTCATATACGTTGTCTGAGCAGATCGGAGTTTCACCGTAAGTCGAATACGAGAATAATCGGAAAATTGGTTGACAAATGATAGTTGGTACTTCTGGGCAGATGTGCCTCCAAAACACCACGAGGAGATATACGCCCTCTCTGAGCCTACGCACAATGGAGAGCCCAGCGTGCGGTTTCGTGGCATTTTCATCAACGATGAAGCTCCCGCCCTCACAGGATGGGCTAGAGACAACTTTGGAGGTTACAACTCGGAGTTCTACAAAAACGTTTTTGAGTTGTTGCTAAGACTGAAGGTTCATAAGCACTGTTGAACGAGATATGCTCAACTGCTAACACTCGCAGGCGAACTTCATGTGGCCCGCAATGTGGCCCGGCTACCCCAATCCTGGTGCAAGCTTCTTCACAGACGACTCAGAGAATGCCAAAGTTGCCAATGACTATGGCATCGCCGTCTCAACCTCGCATCATGAGCCGATGCAGCGGGCCACGAATGAGTGGTTTGCGGACAACCCAGACGGAAGCTGGAACTGGCTGACAAACAAGGAGAAGATTACCGAGTTCTTCGAAGAAGGAGTCAAGAGAGCGAAAGGTGTCGAATCTTACTTTACGATTGGAATGCGTGGAGAGTATGATAAAGGGATGAAGACGGATGACCCAGCGGCTGTGGTCCGCGACGTGATTAGGACTCAGAGAGCCGTCATCAAGGAGGTTCATGGCAGGGAGGATGCGGTTCCACGTACGTTCATGATAATCTTACAGATTGGGACGAAAGCTGACTCGAAGGTCTGCTACAGAGCTTCTGGCTTTGTACAAGGAGGTACAAGACCAGTATGAGAGTGGGAAGATTGATGTACCTGATGATGTGACTCTTCTGTTTGCGGACGACAACTTTGGAAGCATAAGACGTCTCCCGACGGAGAAAGAGACGAGTAGAAAGGGAGGCGCAGGTGTAAGTCAAAAGAAACAAGTCTTCACTGCGAAAAGTTACCTTACTCACCGGGCATAGATATACTACCACTTCGAATATGTAGGGACTCCACGCAGCTACAAGTGGATCAACAGCAATTCCTTAGTAAGGGCCCTGCTCTGCAGAAAGCAGGATTTACATAATCTAACATGGGAAATCAGGGGAAAACATGGCACCAACTACAAGAGGCGCATCGGCGCAACGCAAAGCAGATTTGGGTCTTCAACGTGGGTGACATTAAACCTATGGAAGTCCCACTCACCTTTGCAATGGCACTGGCTTGGGACACCAAGTCCATAGAAGCACAAAACTTCGTCAAATTCTACTCTTCTATGGCCGAATTCAACTTTGGCTCAGATTTGGCCACAGAGATCGCAGACGTGTGGCATCGGTACGACAGACTAGCCGCACTGCGAAGGCATGAACACATCGAGCCGAATACATTCTCCCTGCTGCACTATTACGAGGCAGAAAGTGTCGTCAACCGATGGGACTTGCTTCTCAACTCGGCGGAAGCGATTGATGACCGCGCACCCGAGCATCAGAAAGCGGCAATATTTGAGACAGTTCTGCACCCTGTCAAGGCATCTCAAATCTTCACCAAGCTCCAGATTACTCTCGGCAGAAACCAACTGTATGCTCGCCAAAGACGAAACACTGCGAACAAGCTTGCTCGTGAGGTCCTCAACCTCTTTGACGATGACTACACCCTCAGTGAAGAGTTCCACTCCTTGCTTGGCGGAAAGTGGAACCACATCATGAGCCAGACGCATTACGGCTTCGGCGATACCTGGCACGCGCCGTCGCGTGATATGATCAGCGGTTTGTGTTACGTTCAGCGCCGGCAGAACTCCAACCCAATCGTCGGCCAAATGGGAGTTACCGTCGAAGGCCATGCGGGCGTTCGCCCAGGAAGAACGAACGAAGAGTCTGACCGAACGCATCCCAGCCGACGAGACCTGGTACCCGGTGTCACTTTGGGTTCCATGAGCCGATACGGATCATCCAAGAGATGGTTCGATATCTTCACTAGAGGAAACCAAGTCATACACTGGAAAGCGTCTTCACCTGTTGCATGGGCTCAGCTCTCCACCACCGAGGGCACGCTCGATCCTGATGGTGACGACGCACGCATCTGGATTGCCGTTGACTGGGAGAAGGTGCCGGATGATTTCAACCAGGAAGTTCTGATTGACATTCAATCCCAAGAAGGCGACTTCGAACAGGTTCACCTTCCAATCACTGGCAGACGAGTTCCAGAGACGTTCAGTGGCGGGTTCGTCGAAAGCGACGGATGCGTTTCCATCCCAGCTTCGCATTGTCATCCACCTGAGTACAGACTGCTGCCGGACTGCGGTAGAACAGCGAATGGAGCAGTCTCTGTTATCGATAAGATGAAGATCCCCAAGGAACATCTCAGTTATACCTTTCATGTCTTCTCACAAGCCACGAGCCCGACGCTGCAGTTGTATTTCAACATGACTTTGGATTTTGACCCTGAAGACACAATGGCGTACCATTTCCAAGTTGACGAGGAATCCGGTGGAATGTGGCCGCTCTTAGAAAAGGAAGATCGCGCAGATCATCCCGAAGGATGGTTCCATGCAGTCCAGGATTGCAATTGGTTACGAACGCACAACTTGAGCAAATTTAATTTGGGTCCTGGGAAACACACCATCAAGATTCACTTGAGACATTCGAACCTGATCTTGGAGAAGATAGTGGTTGATTTAGGAGGAGTGAAGGAAAGCTACTTGGGACCTCCTGTAAGCTCATACGTGGGCAAGTGATCGGTTTACTTCGGCAACTAGACATCTCCGGTTCAATCTCCTAGAATTCTGGATTGCAATTTGATCATGCTTCTTGATTCATCAACGCTTTAAAGTGCTATCTATAGAGACAAATCGGTCTCTCAATAGTCTCAAGCCGATCCCCCAGTCATCTTGCGCATCTTCTGCAACTCATTCGCCTTCTTGACGCCAAATCCAGTGGAGAAAATCTGGCGAACCTCCTCAAGCGGCAAGCCCAGCGCTGCTAACTAATTAATTAAGCCAAATCTGAGGGTTAAATTTAACTAATTAACTCAACAATTATAATAGTCTTATTTAAATTAACTATTTTAATTAATCTTAAATATAATTACTTAAATAAGAAGTTAGTAATACCTCTTATAATATTCTTAGAGGGTTAAAACGTATATTATATAATAATTTAAAACTATATAACTTTTCCTAGCCCTTCTACTTAAAGTAGTAGCTATTTATAGTAATAATATTACTTTAAACTTAGTTCTAAAGGTATTAGGTCTACTTAAGTATTAAGAGTATTATTAATAGTTTCTATAATATTAATAGAAATTTAGTAAAACTAAATATTTTCTTATAGTTAGTTACTATTACTAAAATAGCGAAGATATTAAAAGTAAGTTTACTAAGTATTAAGAAAGTCTATTAATATAAAATTTACTATTAGATAAAGTTATTAATAAGCTAAGTAATGGAGAAATAGAAGTATTACTCTAGCTTATTAAAATTATTAATAATAGCGTTATAAGCCTTATTATTTAACTATTCATAATATTTAAAGTCCTTAACTTTTAAAGTAATAGTAATTAATATAAATATAGCTTATAGAAGCTATAAGTAAAGCTATAAATTAGCTTAGTTAGATATATTAATATACTATTATTACTAATACTTATAAAGTCTTTCTTAGGTATTATATACTTATATATAAGTTTCTAAGGTATTCTAATACTTCTAAAGCTATTATAAACCCTACTTAAGATATAGAATTATTATATTAATATAGAGGGGAAACTCTATAAGTTTAATATAATATTTATTAAATACTTACTAGGTATTAATAATTAATAAGTATAGATATCTATAAAAGTTAAAGTTAATACTTTAGGAGTATTATAACTATAAGTACTTAAACTAAGAGTAAAGAGAGATACTATTAATTAATAAGGACTATAAAACTACTATTAAGCTTTATTAAGAGTATTAAAATACCTTTATATATTAAAATAGTTATTATAACTAACTCTTAGAAAGTTAAGTAGCTATAAAGTTAATCTTAATATTAGTAGAAGTATTAAAAAACTTATATTAGTCTTTAAAATAATCTAAGAGATACTTAATACTTATTAGAACTTCTTAAAGTTAGCTATACTTATTACTTTTATTTTAGTTTTTATATCTCTTAGTTTACTTATAGAGTAACTTAAGTACTTTATATAACTCTATAAGGATCTATTAGTTTTTATTAGTAAAGATATCCTTATTAAAGATATAATCTATATTATTAAGAAGACCTAAAGTATAAAACATATAACTATTAATTTAGCTATATTTAAGTAAAGCTTACTTAATTATATTATATATTAAGTTTTATTAACTAATATTATTTAATATTAGATTTAGCTCTTAAGATAACTCTTCTTATAGAGTAAAGTTAGTATTATTATTAGTAGCTTTATTACTAATAACTAAGAAGTTTTTAGATTATTATAGTAATAATCTAATATACATAATAATATCTTAAAACTTATTAATAAAGTTCCTCTACTTTTAATAAGCTAAGTTATCTTAAACTCTTTTAGTATTAAGTAAATAGTTAGACTCTTCTTGAAACGTTTTATTATTAACGCTATAAATAATAATATAACTAATAAGGTTAAAGACATAGCTATAATATTAAATTTAGTATTATTAAACGTTAATTTCTATTTATAAAGATAATAGAGAAGGATAAAAAGCTTTAAAATAAGTATTATTATTTATAACGTTATTAGATATAATAATACTAATTTAATTAATAAAACTTTAGTTTATAAGAATAATATAAATAATTATAATAATATTCTTATTAGCATAAACATTAAGCTAGTAGTAGAAAACTAAGAAGTACTAGGTTTATTTCTTTCATTAGTTAATAAAGTAATTAAAGATAGTAATAATAATATATTAATTAAGAGAAGTTTATAGATTAAATAGTATATAAACTTTTATAAGTACTTTCTATATCTTACGTTTAATTTATTCCTTCTTAGAAATATAGAAGTAATATAGTTAAACGTTTTAAAAATCTTTTAACTAATAAACTTAATTATAGATATTATAATTAAAGAAATTAAATAAGTACTATATATACTAATTACTAAAAGTAAAGAAAGAGTTACTAATATTAATAGAAAAGTTAATAACTAATTCTTTAATCTAAGAAAATTTACTATAAAGTATAATAATAAAAATAAAACGTTAATACTTAAAGAAGTACTTATTATCTCTAGAATTATTACTAAATAGATATTTAATATAGGGGTATTCTTTATAGATATAGTAAGTAGATTTAAAGTACTTCTTAGCGTTAGATATAGTAGTAACTTTCTATAGCTTTCTAAAAGTATTAACTTTATTATAGTATTAGTAAACCTAATAAATATTACTTAGATATATTATTAGTATAGGAAAAAGTATAATAGAAAATAAGTAAGTAATAAATATACTTCTAGTACTACTTAAGAAGATCTTATAGATAAAGATACTTTTATTCTTAATCTAAGAGGTATAGCTTTAATTACTTTTTTTTAAAATAGTTTTAATATTAATATAATACTAGCCTTTTTAAATAGTATAAAATAGAACTTTAAAAGTAATATATTTATTTAAGTTAGTACTTAATATATTACTAATAGTTAAAAAACCTTAAATCTAAGTAATAATCTCTTAAAGAGTTATTTTATAGCTAATAAAGTAATTAATATATTAGTTATATACTAGTAGAAGTATTATAATAGTAAGAGAGAGGTTAAAAAAGTATTTAGAAATATATAGAAATAAGGTTTTAAAGTATAGAAATAAGTATAATAGTAATAGTAGTAGTAATACTAATAGTAATATTAAAAAGAGTTATTTTTAAAAACTAATAAAAAAGTTAAAAATAGGTTTTCTTTTACTTTTAATAAAGGAACTAAAAATATATTAATTAAGTAGTATAATAAAAAGTATATTTTAGCTTTATAGTAGTATATATTAAATTAAAAACATATTATAAAGTATTTAAGAGATAAAAATTATCTTATTAATATCTATTAATACTTATATAATTAAGTAGTATAGTTCCTAACTTTAATTAATAAAGTATAAAGTTATAAGTTTAAATCCTATTATAAGTATTTATATTACTAATAGTAAATTTCTTTAAATATAGTTAGTAATTTATATTTTTATTTTTTAAAAAATCTTTTAAAAGTTCTAATTAAGCTAGAAGTTAGATTCTCCTTTTTTCTAAGTAACTTTAGCTTAATTAAGATAGTTAAATTAAGGGTATTATAATGTTATAACCTATTCTATATAGATAATAGTTAACTAACTTACTTAAGCGTTAGGTAGCTAGGATAAAATATTTATACTATAGGATTATAAGAATAATAAGGACTTACTTAGAATAGAAGAACTATAGTATAAGTTATATAATAATAAAAAAGATTAATAAAAAATAAGTAGTTTTAACTTAAAACTAATATGAAAAAAGTAGTCTATACTTAAGGATTACTTAGGAGATATTAGTTTTTAGGATAAAGAGATTACTTTAAACTTATATATAGTATAACCTTAAGTTTTACTTAAAGTTAAACTCCTATAGCTCTTTAGTAATTAACTTCTTAATATTTATCCTTATAAATACTTTTAGCTTACTTTTACTATAAATTACTTATTAAGTTTAAAACTAATTACTTTAGTTTCTAAAACTTAATCTACTATAGCTTATAACTTATTATTATAAGCTACGCCTACTTATTACGTCTAAGTAATGCTACAGACTACTAGGAATTCTACCCCTAGCGACCACACTTACTTAATAAACGCCTTATACCTATTTTTCTCCTATATAAGGAGTATCCTAGAAACTTCCTTTCTTTAACTTAGATTACTATAATTAAAGTACCTCTAAGTTAAATAAACTAAAAACTAGCCCCTTATATATCTAAGCTCTTTTTAAATACTTACTTTATTAGTTATATAACGTAATAGATAGTAAGTAGAAAATAGAGCTAACTAAGCTAGAAGTAACTAGCTTAAAACTAGTACTAGTAAATAAAGAGGTATTTAAAGTAATCTATATAGCTATTAATAAGCTTAGTAACTAACTTAATAACTTAATAGTTCTATAATAAGTTAATAATAAGCTAGCTATAGATCTAATATAAACTATTATAGTTAATAACGCTTTAGTAATAGTAATACTAAACTTTATAGTAACTCTACTAATATTACTATTAGTATTACTACTTTTAGAACTAGATATTATTTAGGAAATAAGTAGTATTTAACGTTTAAAACCCCTCTCTAACCTCCTTAAGTTTAGAAGAAGCTATAATAAGTATACTATATAAATATAATAGATATATAATAAGATTAGAATAGATTAAGTTTTCTACTTAAGTAACTAAGAAGTATAATACTTAATTAACTCTTATTTAGAACCTAAAGTCTAATTAGTAGTTATAGCTTTTTATAGCTTTAAGGGTAGTAATAGCTTATTTAAGCTAGATATTTTCTTAGTATACTTAGACTATACTTATAGCGATCTAAATATAGAAAGTAAAGCTCTTAGAAAGCTATTAAAACTTAAGATTAAGTATAATAAAGCTTTTACTTTATTCTTTCCCTACTTTAAACGCGCTATTATAGAAGTAAGTAACATAATTTAGCTAGATAGTATCTAGATTAACTACTTATATAAAATATTATTATATAAACTTCTTAATTATCTAGTTAACTACTTAACCTCTTATAAGTATACTAAGTATATAAACTTTATATAGGATATTACTTAGAAACTAAAGAAGTTATACTATATTTATAATATTTTATACTAGCTTATTACTTTTAAAATAAAGTTATTATAGCTAAAAGTAGATATAGATAGGGATATTAAGATAATAAAGTTAGTATACACCTTACGTAAGAGAATAGTTAAGAACTTTAATAAGGAAATATATTATTATTTTAAATATAATTAGGTTAACTACTTATAAAAGGACTATTAAAAAGCTAAGAGGTTAAAGGATAGCTTTAAAGTAATAAAAGCTACTAAAGAAATAGTATACTTAGACTTAGAGGAGACTAAAAAAGAAGAAAATACTTCTAACTTAAGAAATAAGTAACCTTAGTGTGAAATTAAGTATTAAGGATAATAGAGGAAAAATAAGCTAACTAAGAACTATTTTAGTTAGAATATAGTATAAATAAACCTTCTATAATATTAGTAGTTAGAGTTAATAAAAGTATTCTTATTAACGTTTTAATAGACTATAGTTATAATATCTATATAATAGTAGACTATTAGTATACTTACTACCTCTATTTATTATATATTAACTACTAAGTATAATAATTATAAGGCTTTACTAATAATTTAGCTTAAACTATTATAAAAGGAGTAGCTATACTATATCTTAAAATTAGAGGCTATATATAGTAACTTTTTACTTATATAGTAGAAGAGCTAGACGTTAACCTTTTTTTAAGAAAACTATAGATAGAATAAAATAATATTATATATAACGTAGTAGAGAAGTAAGTATTCTATAAGAAAGGAGGGGTCTTTATTACCTTATAAAAATAGGAAGAGCTTTAAAGAGTAAGAGAAATTTAAGAAACCTATTAGCTAAATACTACCTTATTTATAGTAATCTACTAAAGGGTTAGTAGAAGCTAGCTATTAATAGTAGTAGTAAGGATATAAGCTATAAGTCTAAAAGATATTAAGAAAACGCTTAAAGTAAAGAAACTAGAAGATTATTCTAAGAGACTACTATAATATATTTATAATAAGTTTATAAAGCTCTTTAAACTTACTAAATTATATCTCTTATCCTTAAGTTACTTTAATATAAACTATAAAATCTACTTTAAATATAATACCTCTAGCTAAAAAGCATTCTTACTTTAAAGCCCTCTCTATAATATATTAAGGGAAGAGTTATTAATACTTAAAAAAATACTTACTAATTTCCTTAATAAAAGGTTTATTTAAACTAATAAGTTACCTATTAACACGCTTATCCTCTTTATCTAAAAACTAAGTAGAGGATTATAGTTCTATTATAATTACTAAGCGTTAAACGTAATTATAAAATAAAACTATTACCTCTTACTTTTAATATAAAAAACCTTCTAGAAAGTTAGTTTAGTAAAATAGTATATTAAGCTAAACGTTATAGTAGCTTTCTATAAAATTTATATAGTAGAAGGGTACTAAGAGAAAACTACTTTTTATATATAATATAAGCTCTTTAAGTAGCTAGTTTACCTATTTAGGCTAAGTAGAGCCTTAATAATATTCTAATAGTATATTAATAATATACTTTAAGAGTTCTTTAATAACTCTATAATAGCTTATATTAATAATATATTAGTTTATAGTAGTAGCTCTTAAGTAAACTATAAATAGAAGGTTTATAAGGTTCTCTAAGTACTTAAAGAAACTAGCTTTAACTTTAACCTAATAAAGTATAAGTTTTCTATAAAAATTATAAAATATATAGGGTTTATCCTAAAAATAAGCGAAAGTATTACTTATAATATAGAGAAAGTATAAGTAATTATTAAATAGGAAGCGCTTATTTCTATAAAAAGGTTATAAAGTTTCCTTAAGTTTATTAACTACTACTAAATATTTATATTAGAGTACTTAGGAGTTATAAAGCCTTTTACCCTCTTTATAAAGAAAGGAGTCCTATTCGTCTAAAGTAAGAAATAAGAAGATACGTTCTAAACGCTTAAACGTTATTTTCTAACTACCTTAGTTCTATACTATTTTAACCTATAAGTTTTAATAACTATTAAGATAGACTACTTAAGGTTTATATTAAGAGGAGTATTAACCTAAGAAAACTTATAAAGATAATAGCACCTTATTACTTTCTACTTATAGAAGCTAACTCTAGCTTAATATAACTATTTAATCTATAATAAGGAGCTATTAGTAGTTATTATATACCTAGGCGTATAAGATATAGAGTTAAGAAGCTACTTTAGATTTAAGGTCTTAATTAACTATAAAGGCCTTAAATACTTTATATAAAAGTAGTATTTAATAGAGTACTAAAGCTACTAAACTAAATAGCTATTAAGATATAACTTCTTCTTAGAGTACTAACTAAGCTACTTTATAGCTATACTTAACGCGCTCTTATACTATAAATAAGATACTTTAAAAAGTTAAGAGGATAAATAAGAAAAGAGAAGGGTAATATAGATAATCCTTAACTCTACTTTAAGGAAAGTATATAAGTTAATACTTATAAGAGCTTTTAAAATAATAGTATTTAAAGACTTAATACTCTAGTATACTTAGAATAAAGTATAAGTAAGTAATAATTAGTACTAAAAAGCTTACTCTATAGTAAAAAGGGGAGATTAAAGTTTCCCCTCTTAGTTAAGCTTAAAACTATAAATTACTAAGTATAGTATTAATATTTTTAATTAATTAACGTTTAGAAACTAAATTTAAGTATTAGGATTAATAGATAAAGACTATTTATAGAATACCCTCTAAATATAGTTAATCTAGAAGTATTATAACTTAGTAATAATTAGTTACTTTAGTTAAAATAATATATTAACTATCTTAGCTTAGTAATACTTCTAACTAAGGTAGTTTTTAGCTATTTGCTAATTTATAAAGAACTATAATAGCTATAGTTATAGAACGATATAGCGATAAGCGAAATATAAGTTTCTATAACTATTATTAGTAGTAAAATAGCTATATTATAACCTTATTAT